>ML977367.1:0-188698 GCA_010015825.1 Lophiotrema nucula
AAAAAAAAAAAAATACTAACTTTAAGCTAGTAAATTAACTACTATATTAAGTACTATAAACTTTTAATATAGTTTAGTATACTTATAAATATTATAATATTATTATTAAAAACTTTTATTAACTTTTTTTAGTACTAAATACTATTAAAATTAAAAGTTATAATAAATTTTTTTAATAAATTTAATTATATATAATAGCTAAGTTAAGCTACCTACTAATAATTTACTATATTTATATAAAGAATAAAGTAATAGTTATATAAAGTAGTACTATATAGTAATAAATTATAATAAGAGCTTTTAAGTAACTTACGTTAACTTGCCAAGCTTTGTTTGCTCATTTGGAGCCTTGCGTTGGTCTTGACCCGGCGCCTGGGAGCTAGTTGCTGGTGCCACAACAGTCGTCTGTCCACATCGTAACTGTACGAGAGAAGGTGCCACCAGACTTGAATCCGTGAGTTTGAGTCGGCGTGCATCCTCAGTGTCGTCTCAGAGCTTCTTTATAGAAGAAGATTTAGGTTCAACACCAAGATCAGTCGCGATCAAGTCAGCCATGTTAAGCATGACCGCACGATCGATGACTGAACATTTTTTAGCGCAATATCAAAGTGTCGATAGTCACTGATAGTACCTAGAGCCACGAAAACAATTCGAGCTGTAGTCTCCTAACGCGACGGTCACGCATGCGTTGTTAGACCGTAACTCTGTGTGGGCTTCTGTTTACCACCTGCGTCGGAGCAAGATGACTTCGGCGTCCTTGGCTTGAGAAACTGTCGCTGCAGTGGTTGAGAAAGAGAGCTTAAACCGTTGTGCTGATCAGGTTTTACCTATGCCTTCTCCTCGATTGGAGATGTGTAGAGCAAGAACGGAGCTAGCCCGTGTAGAACCTGTGGGTTGCAGAGTTGGGAGAGCCGGGATTCTTCTTTTGGAAGTAGGTGTCTACTTCTGTTCTGATATATACTGCGACTTCGAGATGTGCCTCGACTTGTTGAGGCGGGTGATGGACAGCTACTTTTGCAAAGGAATTCGGCGTGTAATTGACTGAGTGTATAACTGTACGATTGCCTAGGCTTAGGGAACATCCAACTGTAGAATGCATCTTCAGCGGTTTTGTACTTGTACAGCTGCTCCCTGATGTAAGCCCTTGCTCGGCGTTTCTGCGCACCGTTCGGCATCGTCAATCAGAATGCCTTCTTGTGCAGCGAGGATGTGGGCTTAGGTTAACGTCGTAGCGAAGTAGTTGTGCGAAAGACGGAACAAACACATGAGTCCTGAGAACGCGGCAGCCCCGCGTTGTGTAAGAAACAGCTTGAGGCTCCATTGCATCGAGATGCTGCGAAGCACGGACGGTGTCCGGGTTGAATATCAGGCGATGGACAACAAAAGAGCTAGCACAGTAGTACGAAAGCAACACGTCTCGCTACTTAAAACAAAAATCAGCGTGCCGCTCATCGATCGATCTTGGCCGATCGGGACATCTGCTGGAATATGCTGCGAACGCACATCATCGTCTAATTGGGACGAGAGCACTGCCAAATAATTATCCTTTTCTTAGCAGGACAGATCTGAACAGACTCAGACAGACCGCGGTTACCACCACGGTCTGTTCGTTGAGCACTTTGAATCACAGGTAGAGGATCAATACCGAATGGGAAAGGACGTATCGGGAAGCTGTCTCTCCATATCGGAGCGGATGCCATTGCTCGCAGCGTCCTATTTGACCGGTGGTAACATGGCAACCTGCTCGAGTAGACTCCCTGTAGAGACCTCGCTACGTGGAAAAGCTTTTATGAAAAATGCCTAATTGATTTTCAGGTTCCTCAAATGTGTGGCAAATGATGTCTACCACAGAACATGCAGGCGGAAAACATCTAACCGCTGACGAGTCCAACACTTTATATGAAGATCTTGGAGGATTCAGGCTAGACTTCGCGCCTTGTCTTGGCCCTTGCGCCCGCGGGTTTGATTCCTTGAACCTGTCTTAAGATCGAATCGACATACGCCAGATGGTAATCAACGATATTGTCGATGACGATGAAGCGAGCGGAACAGCAAGTTGAAAATGACGAAAAATAGTGATTTGCGTTTATTGGAAAGTCTTCTAGAAGTCAGTTCATGCTCGATGCTGGTTCGTAACTCCGCATCACGTGATACAATCTCTCACTTCTTAGGTACGCAGTGTCTTGAATCGATGGATATAACCAGATCGGCAACCCGCTTTCAACAATACTACGAAAAAGCACAGTAAGCTTCACTACAGCTACTGGGCCTTTCGTTGCAAATGTCGAAGTCGCCGAGTAGTACGATGCGCTCGTTATCGCCGCTCGTTCTGAATTGTATCTCTGAGGAATGACGTCATGGATGCTTTCTGCTCATGGCAGTATTTCAAGCATTTTGGAAGGCAGAAATAATCCTACATGATTGCCCCGTAGCGCAACAGGCGTGCTTTGAAAGGACCGCGAGGTTCAGGACAGGCGCGTGTGTGGAGCAGGGGTTTAGCCTGTCTTCGTTACCCGCGCAGTTGGGGGGTCTTCTGAGATATCACCGGTGAAGGGCGCATGCACGTAGAGAGAAAATAAGCTTGATGAATCTGTGAGAAGATCGTTTATTGCTGAGCAACGAAACCCTTATGCTCAACTAGCAACGAGCACGCAGTCGGCTTTGTTATCGTGTTTTACATACGGAAATGGCAGAAGAACCACGGACTCCATAATCAATCCTCTAAGTGCTGGAGCCGCAAATGAAGCTGTTGCCAAGAACATCTAACGACAAGGACAAGGACCTCAAGATTGTATCCACATAGAGAGCTTCTAGTCCTCTCGCGTGGGAACAAGACCCCATGTGCAAAGGCCGGCTGCCTGCTCCATGCCGCAACGCCGTTGGACCAAAAGCCTTGGTTGAGCATGCAGAGGGAGGTACTGTGTGCCAGATCTCGCTGGCCCCCAACCTGAGAAGTGACAGTTAGAAAGACCTCAGAGAAGTCGAGGACGGCAGGTATCGAGTACTTACAAAAAGCTCTTGTTCGAGGCTCGATCTGTTGTGAAAATGCAAAGGGTTGTAGTGCGGAATTTCAGGTGGAAGTCGTCGAACTACAATCCGGTCACAACTGCCGAGACTCTGTGGCAGCCCAAAGCCGTAGAATGGTGATAGCAGTCGCAAGGGTGCTAACGCGGGCGCAACAAACGAGCCTAAAGGAAGTGGTTACGCTTGAGCAACCCGCATTTGTCTGCGCAACTCGTTCATGGCGAGACGCCACAGGCTCAAACTCGCTGCGTCTACCCAAAGTCCGGTCATACGAGGACGGCCGAACAACACGCTCCACCTTCCTGATCTGTGAACGGTTTCGAGAACGCGGTCGCGTATGGCGATCCCTTGGCTAGAGACCTGCCAGTCGTGACTGATCTTGACGACTCCTGCACCCTGTACGCACTGTGTGATGTACCCAATGATATCCGTGATAACAATGTCCTCTTGCACGGCCAATCCAAGTCGGATCGTCTCTCGGTTCATCAACCCACTACGGTGTCGTCGGGCTGTCTCGATGTACCACTCCTCTGAAGGTACTCGAATGTGTGTGACGACAGATGTTGGCTGCATTTTCGGCGCCGTATTAGTGGAAAATAGCGGCTCAGCATGGAATTTCGATTCTTTGGTGAAGCGCGATTCGGCAGTGGAGCTGAGGACCGCTTGGATAGACTTCAGAGCGGACTTTGAGGTGATGGGTGTGCTGCTGACTGGACGTGAGGGCTTTTGCCCCATCGTGAACAAGAGACCAGGATATGATCGAAGAATTATGAGATAGTTGTGCCTGGTCGGCGCGTAGCTTGTTTTCAAACGCTTCAAAATCAGAAGTGGAAGTCAAAGGCTTCGCGCACAGACCAGTTTAGAGAAGGAAGGAACGGCCTGCACCAACGCTCGTTAAGCAGCGGCGAGAGCATCAGCAGTTGCGCCAATAGAGTGGCAATTTACACAATGCTTCACAAGGTGGATCGGAACTTGCGAGTTGATCGTACTACTGTTAGAGAGGAAAAACTTCCATTATTACACAGCTCTAGTCACAAGCCAAAAATCGATGCTGAAGAAATGCCAACAACGCATGGAGGGTTAGTGCCAAAGGAAATGATAAACCCGGACAATTCCGATCACGGTACACTAATTGCGGTCCTATCTTCCAATTGCTAGCAGTCTAGTAAGACACGCCCGATCATCAATCATTCTATTTGCTCAAGAACTGCGTTGACCCTGATCCATGATTTGTAGTTAAGGATATGTAAGACAGCCAGTAGACAAAGAAGTCAGGTGTTGACTGTACTGAACTACGGGAACCTCCACCATATAGTGGTCAGCGGCAGTTGAGCTGGTCTCGATCGGTGTAGTGCACCTGAGCGATCTCACCGTGCATGATGAAAGGCCGTGACAGATAAGTGGCCAAGGAAGCCGAGTCCGGTAGACCGACGCAGAGAGTCGAATGCCATATCGTTCCAGCTGCTGTTGGGTTAGTGACGAACCAATAACAAATGATGCGAGTTCAACTTACGTGTAACGTTGTCGACTAGAGACAAACAAGCCGGTGCCCTATATATGGAGAAGACGCTGCACCCGCTCCTTTGCCGTTGCGAAACGTCTATGGAGTGCTTGTGGAGTGAAGCGTGCGTTGCGATGCAAGTGGCCGAGCGGAAGCTGAGGATCAGGAGAGGTCGTAATTCGCTCGGCGCCCCCAAGCTTTTGTCCTGATTCGGAATGAGCCAACTTTCTGTTCATGAAGGTCTGCGCGCATTTCCATAGGCTAGTCGTTGCTGCTACGCGCCAGGCGTTCGTCATGTTCGCGCGCGAGTTCCAGAGGTAGAACCACCGCTCGCAGGAGGCCATGTCTTCGATAATACTGATCCGAGCTGTCCTTCCTTCGGTACAGTAGTACCATCCCTCGGAGTTTCTATTATCGTACGCATATAAATGATCGACAACGAAATCGAGGATTTGTTCGACCGCCTCGACCTCCTGTATAGCCAAGCCTTTCCTAATGATATGAAGGGTCATTGTTCCATCCGGGTACAGGTAAGCAGTATCTTCATACCAGGATTGGCATGGTACATGCGTATCGGTGAAGTGCATGAGCGTTATGGTGGGACATCCCGGAATTCCATGCGACTGAAGGCGGGGTGAGTCGTTTGAGCTTTCGGTTGCGATGCTTGGATCGTCCAATAGCGGCTGGTCAAGGCTTGAGATGCTGTTGACTCGACGATGGTCGCCAACGACAATGAGACGTATGCTGCTGATCACCGGGCGCGAGGTTTGATGGCCCATATTGAATGGAAAGGATCTGCGTTCGTTCGCGGTGCGATGACGATCGGTTGGTGTAAGGTTTTCTTCCCTGCCGAATTCTAGTAGCTCGGGGCTAGTTAGAAAAGGCTGTCACCCGCCCATAATGCCTCTCACATGTAGCGTCCAATCTCCAACCTTCCTAATTAGGTAACTCTCTTACACTGTCGATCGCAGACGAACGCTCGGGGCACACATAAAGAGTACCAAACTTCTAAGCTTAGGCCAAGTCGTGAGAAGTAAACGTTTGGATTTCTGAGCTCGGGCCAGGTCGCGAGAACTGAAGGTTTCTGTTTCCTAAGCTTAGACCAAGTCGTGAGAACTGAAAACGCTCAACGCACGGACCCGAACTCCCAAAGGAGCAGGAACGGTGAGTCGCGAAACACCAGGGAGTTACAAAGCAGAGCAACCTACCAGGAGAGATGCTTTGAACTGGTGGTGATAGCTGGCGAATTGTCAGAAATTGCTGGCCATCGCTCCAGAGGGGCGGAGCCTATAGCCGACGCAGAGAGCCGACTGTAAGGTTTAGCATGGCTAGGTTTGTTTTTACACTGGGAGGGTATCTTGGCGTAGAATATATGATTGCCCTACCCAGATGTTATTTGCGAAGGGGCGTGAGCCTGAGAAGCGCATCTTTGATGAATTGACGTAACCCATGATTGGTGCAGGTCTGTATATCTTGTTGCTAGACAGCGACTGCGTCTTCCGCTTCGTATCTAGGTAGAACCGAGTCTGCATGTCTGCTTCAATTTTGGGAGACCAATGCTAGCTTACTTAAAAGCTGCGGTTGTAAGATGTACGGCTGAGACTCAATCTCCGCCTTTGGGAGGTATGCCTCAGTGGTGGGAAGAAAACGCCCGAGACGGAGAGGTAGGATGGCAATTGTGCTGATCAGATACAGCTTCGGACGTGGAAATGAAGCATTCAATGAAGGACCATGCCTTCCGGTTGTCATACATGAGGCTTCGTGGCCCGGCTCAGCGAAGGCTCAAAACGTTTGACGAAGGCTACAAAGCGAAGCAAGGACTGTGCATAGACGAGAGGCTCTTCAGGATGAGTAAGGGAAAATTAAATCCTGGCTTTACTTGACCAGCCAACTCAATGACTCGAGTGAGGTTCGAGGTATCTTCGATTCGACGAAATCGACGGCGTGAGAGCCGTAGTAAATGGAATATAGGAGTCTTTCAGGAGACGGAAGGTAAACATGTCTTTCTCAAAGCCTAAGCACGCCCAATGAAATGGCGATCCTGTGATGAAGTGACAGAGTATGCTGCGTCCTACTGCGAACTAATCTGGCGGCATGATCGAGACCTGCTGGGTGTTGAGGAATGTCTCGAGGAGAGAAGTCGGATTGCAGGCTTCATGCATGTCTGGGCCAGCGTCCTCTGAGCGCTGCAGCTTCGCTATCCTGGGTTAAGCATTGAGAGCTGCTTCTGGGCCGTCTGGGGGGGCGGTCTTGAATCCCATACGTTTGGTTCGATCGCAAACTTTGCATAGACTTCGTTGTACCTATGCTCTTGATGACGAAATGGAAGTAGACTGCGACTGGTTGCAATCGTGGCCAATTAGGTTAAGGCCCAGCTTCTGATGTTTAGAATGACGAACGAATGAACGTTCAGGCCCCAAGAAGCCGTGTCCTCAATACAGCATGCAACCGGACATGACGGATTGCTTCTGAGGGTGTCTGTGATCTGGCTGCAGCAAGGGCACAGCGGGCAGCTTAACTTTGCTTAACTTTGAGGCTGGGCAACGCAATGCAGTAGCCCATGAGCGATATTGTCGTTAGGGTGGATGCGAGCATAAAATAGCGACTGCAACCGTGTGCAGCTGCAGGGTGCGAAGAAGACATCGCAGATGTGTCCAGGCGTCATCTGTAGGCTGTCCAAGTCGCGAAAACCCGCGGGCGAGCTCTCGTACAGCTCACTCCATGGTCGGAGTGAGGTGTTCATATCTACTGGCGGCTCGACGAATGACGAGATTTCCCGAGGGCTTGAGTAAGAAAGCTCTGTTGTAAGGTACGAGGCGACGCTTTGCCGTGAGCTTATTGGGATACAGTGGGGTTGGCGCGTCTCGATTTGCTGAGGACTGCCGTAGAGTCGATCAATCAGCAGAGCTGTTGCATAAAGTTGCGGACGTTTGGAGCCTAATTCTGCAGTGAAACAAAGTTATCAAGGGATTAATCGAGGACTGCAGAGCAAATGCGCTTGGAGATCTCATTCTGGAGATGGACGACTGATGCAGCTTTGCAGCGGCTGCTGAGATGGCTCCTTATCTTCTACGTTGCACCGGTACAGCTCTGCCCAATCGGAGGTTGTCAGCCTGGACCGCTCACGCCTTCCTGCATGCAGATGATCAGCAGCATATCCAGCTCTACGCATGCCCATGCCGCACTGTCAAACACCATCTTCCCGCCATTGACATCCGCCGCATCCTGCACAGTCTGATATGCTGGCCGTATGTCGGACGCCGCATGCTCGGTTCTGTTCCCCAATCGTCTGCGATCGGCACTGGAGCCCCAGAGGACTAGCAGGCATCCCCGCCTCGGCAAGCTCGCAGTATCGTCCTTCCTCTGCCTTGTCTTCCTCGTCTTGCTATGCCAAAGCACAGTGCCCATGATCGCCATATGAAAATTCTGCGGCGCCAGGAAACTGTCGTCCGACCGTGGCTGACACTAGACCGCAGCTGAGAGTGCCAAATATAGATCTCGGAAGGTGAAGCAGCCGCACAGAGAGCGACGCGGGATGGGGAAGGAGGAGAATAGGGCAGCGTGTCGAAGCGCGTTCGCTAAGATGATGGAAGAGACGAGATTGCTCGGATGGCTGTTTGGAGACTGGCTTGGTGGACGATCTGCTGTCGCAAAGTCAGTGAAGGAGGTCAATGTTCTGCAACACATACGTGCCAGCTTCACCAAGAGGTCCTGCGAGACCCTATCGACTTTAGAATTAGGCGGATTCCTTGTCTTCCATATGGCTCGAGGGACGTCATTTTCAAGGATGAGGATGGCTGCAAGATGTGATTTAGGATGCCGCTGTTGTTGAAACGAGAGGTCGCGACCCAGACGCCCAGACAGTCATGTATGTATCCGTCTTCTACACCAGAAACAGAATCGCGCAACATCGGCGACTTGGCAGCCCGACAGAGTGGCTTGTCAATCAAATGCGGTCGGGGCCTCTGGTGTTTCTCTTCTCCTTTCGCGCAATCCTTGTGTCTCAACCTTGCAGTAAACGCCAGCACAGCAAGAACGCTGCGTCAGTCCAGCGCACACAGGCAAGGTCGCCTCTTGCAGCAGAAGATCATACACAGCGAAAGGTTCGCCACCAAGTGGGCATCAGAGGTACGCATGGCCACCTGTCTGCTTCACCCCACTCAGGACGCATTCGCTAACCCATCTCTTCCATTCCAGGACCACCACACAAACAAGAGATACAGGGGCCATGGAGATTATCGAGGATGACAAGACAGCTTTGGCCCCTCTGGTGGCTCGTCTTTCTGACTTGGTCGGACCCTTGCAGCAGGTAGTGATTGCGGGATTGCAGGATCCAGTGGCACGCACGCGTAGTGAGTAAAGAAGCGATAAATGCTCAAGAATATAAGTGACTGAATGAATAGTGCGTAACAACGATGAGTGGCAGCTGATCAATGTTGTGGCCAGTCTTTCCACATTGACCAAGCTCTTGTGGAAACCAGACCAGCGTAATGAGCGAAGGAGCTGTGTTGACCGCCGACCACAGACTGACTGACTGAGTAGTTTGTGAGATCAAAGGCGCAGATGCTAGAGTGGAGGACGAGGCCGTGCAGGGTTCCGGGATCGGTGTTGAGCAGTCGATCGATTCCGTGAAGCAGGGTGAAAGGCCAGGACGCTTTCCGACTGTGGAAGCTGTGTATTGTGGTAAGCATCTCTGCGGTGTTAGTTGACCATCAAGCACTGACTGTCCCTGGCTAAAGGAGCAACAACTCGCGATGACGATGACGGGATCCCTAGCGAGCGAATTCGAGCAATTGGTAGGAAGGCTCACAAGGCACCCCTCAGGCTCACTGGAAGCCGACCAATCCGGGAAACCCAAAGACAAAGCGCTAATTGTTGTCTACTTACAGTCGCCGGAGGCAAAGCTCTTCCCAAAGCTCGTCGCAAAGCTCTTCGCAAAGCTCGTCGCAAAGCTGCTCGCAGCCATCGTGAAGCAAAACGCAACCAGAGTCAACACGACATAGAGTCCAGGAATTCCTCCAACGATGAGCATAATGTGGACACGGCATCAACTCCAGCGTTCCGCAAGAGCTCTTCACAAGCTCATGCAAGGCGTTCACCTCCTCGATCGTCGCGCACGTGGCAGACAGCCAGGAAGTCGGTTGGAGGCAAGGCCCGTAAGTGCAGAAGTGGTGCTGACTCAGGAGTATGTACTGACGGGATTAATAGCGCGTTCACATTAGCCCCCCTGTGAAAACAGATCGGAACGCCTGACAGTGCTTCAACGAAAAAGAGGTTGAGGGTTAAAGACAGAGAACTCTTCTTTGCTATTTATTGATAACGTCGACGCTGATGTGGATGGCGACCTCGGAACGGTGACTGCAGGGTGCTTGTGGGACTTTAGGATCATTAGGAAGTACACTCATTACGAGTTCCCCATAGAGTAGCATGTGTTTTGGGACATTGGGTACGCGAATAAAAGTTGTTGCTTTCTATAACGCTGCACCGTCGATGCTGCCGAGTGCTTGTAGTTGTACGAGTCTTCAGTGAGGCTGTGGTGCATTGAGAGTAATACGGCTATAGTCCATAAGGCAGCAGGGGTCTACTAAGGCTGCACTTGTCATGCGACTGTGCCCTACACTTGCCACGGCAGAGAGTTGACTTAGCGAGCACGATCGGTGTATTGTTGCGCTTCCTCTTCTAAGAATAGCCTACTTAACAAGCCCCCCAACAGACGACCAAGTCTAGCCTATCTATCATACATAGTTGCAATGCCATGCATGAAGTGGAGGCGACCTTTTGGGACACATTTGTTGTCCGGTGGGTGGACATTTTGCAACCTAGAGTACATTTTACACGGTTTCGTGACCAATAAACTAAATCAACTCGAAATGATGCACAAAACGTCGAGTCTCCGATGCTGTCATTGTGCTTATGCTCCCTCCAAGATACACACTATCAATCGCACCGGCATATTCCTCACAAATAGCGCCCCACGGTGGCCCCAGCGTCTCTCTCGAGAAAAAGTCCGCGTCATGCCACCTGGCCAACTCATTGACAAAGAACTCCTTTGAGTCAGGCGCAAAGCCGATATCGACCCGAGCGCCAACCTTGAGGGATTCCAAGCGAGGTTCGTTCAACGCGAGTAAACGGTGGTATACTTGAAGAACATACTCATGAGCAGACGCTGCGGTACGCTCGTAACCATCGAATTTGGTGACCTGACTGACGTTCTCGAGGTAGAGGTACATCTCGGTGGTTTTCCGTCTCTTGCTTACGTGTACGTCTTCATCAGGCGATGTGCCACGATAGTTCTTTGGATCCCAATCCACTTGTTTGGTATGAATATTACAGGTGTCCCCTCTCTCATGGAAACGAACACCGTGAGCTCTCCAAATTCGTCAAGGGTTTTGACATACTCCTGATGTATATAACCGTACGACTCCGCCCCATCACTGCCCTTGTTCTTTTTACACGCGGGCAGTGTTCGAGTATTGGCTCTAAGTATCTGAACAAGTTGACTGTTTGCACTGTAAGAGCGCTTCAGAACTGTTTGCCCACTATTCTCAAGGGCACAATCGCAGTCATATCCTCGAAGACCCCCGAGGCGAGTCTTTGGTCGATATGTCCCAGCTTCTTTTGCGATTAAGTCAAAGATCTAGATGTCGCCAAAACGACCCTTGTCGAGATGGTACTCAGCCCTAGGTGGGTAAAGTCGGTCTCTTGGGCGTAAGATTGGCTCCAACACATCGTACGCGGCGTTGACACTTTCACGGGACGGCTCTCCTTTCAGGTTGAGGAAAACAAAGACGGGTGGATCGGCCATATTTTCGAGGATGTGATTACGGATATGATCGACTTTGCTATAGTAAAGCACTCTGTGGCCGTGGCAATGCTTCAGGATCTCGGCGACCACCACACTCTGATGGAGAACTCGTTCGTCTTCGGCGATATCAACAAAGGAAGGCCCTAGACAGTCGCGAAGCTGATTCATGTTACGCTTTCTGAACCATTGCTGGTACGTTGGACCCGAACGCTTCAGGATGCCTTTCAATCTTGTTTTTGACGCTGGACTCGATGTTCTCTCCGGAGCGCAGTACCGAGCACCACAAAACGGCCGCAAATGGCCGGGCTACAGCCGCAGGTTCTGGCCGGGTGCTCGAAGTATTTCTTTCATGTTGCGCCCGATCTTCCGCTGCATGATTTGGCCGGGCGTCCGAAGAACTTCCTCCATGTTGCTCCCATACTTTCGCCCATTCCTCCGCCCATCTTACCTCTCCGAGCGGTGGGTGGCCGGGTGATGCTCTCTCCACATTGAATTGGTGGACCTTGCGTAGATGCCCGCGCAGGTCTCTGAGCTTCGAAAAAGAGTCCTTACAATCTTCAAAGCCACATTTGCGATAGTACTTGCGACTGATTCGGATGGATGAACCTTCATGTTTGTCATACGGGGCAGCAATATAACCGTAGATCTCATGATATGATGCCATCATGTGACCGAGGCCAATTGATGCGGGTGAGGAGTTGATGAAGAATATTACATTTTAACAATCTATTGATGAATTATTAGCAGGAGAAAACAACTTAATATGTTACTACAGCTGCGACAGAAAGATGGCACAATAAATGGGTATGGCTGCAGTGTCGATAACGCCGGCAATCACCCAGTCCAATGCGAATGGAGGGTACTACAGCACCACGATCGTATCACTGCGATCGATGAGAGCGGGGAAACAACGACTTACGAGAAGTATGACATCGTCGACGTTTTATACAATACAGGCGAGAAGACAAATTGGGAGACTGGGAAAGCTTTGCTGCTTGAACTGTGCCAGGATCCGGGCTGCCTCGCTCGCACATACTTCGTCTTTATCTGGGTCTACGAGCTTGGCGATGTTGCTGCTCGTCTACTGAAAGGCAAACGATATATCGCGTCAAACCAGTTCGACGTCCTTCGAGTGGATCGGTTCCGGGCCGTTCAAAGCGCAGAAGTTCGGGTGAACATGCGTACGGATGCTATCCTGGATTGCGGCACGAAATCGAAAAGCGTCATTAAACTCTCAACGCTTACGCAAGGCTGCATTGCACAAGCGGTAAGAATCTCAATAAACCCTGTTGTTTCTTTGCTGACATACAGAAAGCTCCGGACATCCTAGGAACGAGCCGTCTCCATCACCTGAGCGATGTCAACTGCGGACGTCGAAGTAGCCACATCACAAACAAAAGTGTCGGGGGGAGAGGTATGAGGGATATGGAACTCTCGCTTAGAGGAATTATATGAAGGGCTCGTGTTTATCTATGGAGTGAGAATCGCCATTCCACGTCATTTTGAAAGATCTGGGCAGTTTGCCGTAGAAGTCAATTGGCACCGTCTGTAGGGATCTAGCAGTCAGGAAATGCAGCAATATGTGGTATATCAAATCTGAACTCGCCAATATACATGTATGGATTATCTAGTACTTCAAAGTTAAAGTACCTATGGTATGTTCCGTTACGGCGGTTGTTCCGTCACGGTTGGACGTGCGTTACCTCTTCATGTCTGGCTAAGATTCAGGGCTTCAGAGCCACCCCAACATTGCCCGCAGCTGCGAAAACATTCAAATGAGCTAAACAGCAAAGATGCCTAGTTTGCCCCAGGGTATGATCAGACCAACGACAAATGTAAGTAGAATGAAGAACCATCCTACGATTACTGAGAGGTCCTTGTTCAGCTTCTCGACTTTTGCCTGAAGCTCTCGGTTCAGAGCCTCAGTCGTATCGCGATTGGGTCTGTTGAGACTGCTCTGGTGGGAAATTCGGGCTTCTCCTTGTATTTTCTTCTTGTAAACGTCCAAGAGCTGCTTGAGGCTATATCTCTCACTACAGATCATGTTGTTTTCCTGGTTCGAGCAATCCAAGTCTGTCATACCATCGCGATGTGTTCTTTCAAGCTCGTCGTATTGGTTCTTCAGTGTCTGATACTCTCGATTCGAACATTGTTGTTTGAGCTGATGCTCCTGACCCTCGTCGCGCAGGTTCTGAGTCGTGCTATTAAGCTCGTCGAATAGATTCTTCAAGGACTGATACTCTCGATTCAGACGTTGTACTTCGAGCTTGTGTGCGACTTGAAGCTCCTGACCCTGGTCCCGTGGACTCTGATTCGTCTTTTCAAGCTCGTCGAATTGGTTCTTTATGGACTGATACTTTCGATTCAAATGTTGTAGTTCGAGCTTATGGGCGTCTTCAAGCCTTCGAATCTGCCTGTGCAGATTGTAGTCGTTATCTTGGAAGTCGTCATTGGTACTCTCCGGAGTCCGAAAAGCCTCTTTAAGACCGTCATGGCGCCGCTGTAAGGCGTCAAACTCATACCTCGGCGCATGTGCTTGACAATCTCGCTGGATATCCTCGCGGCGCTTTTGTAGATCGAGAAAACCCTGGTTTGGCACGTGGTTTGCCTGGCAATGCCGGTGAAGCTCATTGAGCCCGGGTATTTCTTCCCTCGGTCATAGGAAAGGTACCCTGGGAGTGCTCCATCTCCGCCACGAGACTTTCAAGGTGGTTGACGGTGTCCTTCTGCCCGGCAAGTGTTGTTTGGAGCTGGCTGATTGTGCGTTCGTGGCTCTTTACGGAATCTGTTCTTGAAGCCACAAGCCTTTAAAGGTCATCGATAGTGCCCTTCCTTACAACAAGCATAGTTTAGAGCTGGCTAATTATACGTTGAAGTGTGGTACGGGAAGTGTCTCTCCGAACCGCGAGCTTTGCCCGCTTTTATATATATTGCGTGCAATCACTCCTGACAAACGACAATCAGTAACCAGATGTCAAAATTATGAGCTGTAAAGACATTCGAATAATTCGGAATCTACTACTGGAACTTCTGAGTCACACACTCTACTGTGAAATCGATGGCTTTTAGGCATAACTCGGCAGTCCCACTTCCTGGTGGCAGACGAAATTCTATCGTTCCACATTCTCCCTTCTCCCCAGTGAGGTGCCCGAAATTCCAAGCACGGTAGTTGTCAGGTGATATCGCATTCACCAGCAGCTTACGAGCATTTTCTTTCCCCTCAAAACTGTTAATGTGAGCCAGTATTCCTTCAAGTCCCTTACCTTTGTCAAAAACTAAACTGTTTCTCTGCGCGTAAGTATTGTTCTCCCGCGCTGGATACATCTTTGTTACGTCATCCTCGTAGCGAATAACACCTTTCGAGATCCTGAAAAGGTCTACATCATTCCACCCGTCTTCTCTTCTCGTATGAACGTGTGTTCCGCAGCTCGCATCTACGTCGATCTCGAAGGCCTTTCGAAGCACGTTGTACAACTTCATGATTTTATCGTGATATTCCGAAGTTGAAAACTTGGGGCTTCGTAATTCAATACCATCTAAACACGATTAGCAAAAGTAAGACAGGACCGTATGTAGGCATACAAAACTCGTAGTTACCGGAGGTCTTCACAAGTTGCACAGACGAGTCAACACCTATGCTCCATGCATCGTATGAAGTACCAATCGGCGGTTCGTCTTCGACGTTGGCAGTGATTCCGGATTGCTCGAGGTGCTCTTTCATCCATCGCCGTACTTGTTCATTTCGTCCGTCTTCGTCTAGACCATCCCAGTTATGTACCTCCCCAGACCTATCAGTTAATACACGAACAAATAGCTCTAGCTCCACGCCAACAGTAACGGATGTACGCTCCATTGTATGAGTTATGCAGTGAGGAAGCCGCGGTTGGGACAGTGTACAGATATAGTCTTACTATGTGATTGCTTTCTACAAACATTCTGGATAGGTTTGCGGTTTGTCAATGCACTGTAAGAGGAAAATGAGAAGGTTGTCGAATGCTCGGAAGTCTCTGGTTGTATCTACTAAAATGGTTATACTCATCATCATTTAGACACGACGTTGACTTGACGGAGATATGGTCGGTACTAGTTCTGGCATCGGATCTTGTGGGCACAGGAATAGGCCATGGAACGCTGTCAATCTCAAAAGATGCGTTCTTTGATGATATCTTCGCATACAACTTCTCGATTCAGGTCGATAGAGAGACTACAGCTTAACTAGTTGAGCTGACTTCAATATTCTTCTACACCTTTCCCACGTATGGCTTGCTTACGTATCCAAGGCCCGGGCGGCTACGCTCACCACGACGAAGGTACGATGAATGTACTGGCGATTGATACCCAGGGCCTTCTACGCTCTCTTTTACTCTTCCGTGCTCAAGTCCGAGATCCGCTGCTCGGCAAGTAACATTATCATATCTATCTCTTCATTCATGGTAGGCTTGTCACTCCATCCAGGAGTACCTTTTGCCCTAAGGTTACGTGCTAGTCTCATTCACTTGTACAGAGCTTTTGAATCCATCTGCAATTACTTTGATACATGAAGGAACCTCAATACGGCACATCAAGCTTCTACTTCTCACAGAGATTTGAAAACACCTGCATCTCTCTGATTTGGGAACGAAAAAGTCACGGTGTAGGTTTCTTTTCGACAATCGCAACGAAGCCCATGGTCTAATAGGGATTGAGCAAGACAATCAGGGTTTTGGGGAGCGGAATCCGTCCATTTCGCACCCTGGATCCGCTGCAGGAGCCATTCTACGAGGTGGTACGCTACCCGCTGGCGCACGTGAATGTCTTGATTCCGGATCGAACAACTACTCTCAGCACTTCGTAGCTCTATGTGCAAGCTGAATGCTGGGCGACTACCAATGACTGATAGTGTCAAATTGAAGTTTCTGCCGGTGCATTATTGGCTGTGAAGGATCCGATATATTGGAGATGAAGTTGACCTGGTTGCTGTCTTCGTCAGCACCCTGATCTTTATGTTTATATGTACCAACTCTACTGGATATAATGCATTTCTTCCATAATTGAAACGTAAGGCTGTCTGAAGATTCGCCTTCAAAGCTACTCAACGTTTGAATGAAATTCCGTACCTTAGGTGGGAAGACTGAAGTTCTACTCCACAGGCACGAGGCGTAGACCTTAAAGTGGTAAATTTGTACACGTAATGGTTGTGCCGAGGAACGAGGAGTTTATAGAGGGATTTGAGAGGGATTTTGCGGCAGTGGAGGAGTTCTTGAGGTAATATGCAGTAACAATACGGTTCTCGCAAAGAAGGCCACCAGTTTCAAGCCAGTCGTCAACCTTGTAAACCGAGGAATACGGCCATTTGGTGGGAGGCCGATCAAGATACCTTATAGGGGTTATTGAATTGAGAGTGGCAACGACGTCGGAAAACTGCTGAACACTGCATCCAGCGCTTCCCCATTGTGAGAAAGGTTGGAACGGTGGCATTCTCTTGTACACTCTAAGTATTCCGCTGCGGCGCGCGAGCATCATCATCTGGATTTTCCGGTTGATGATTCGCATTGCGTGATTTTTGCTTTCACTGCGAGTTCAAATGGGGAACACTTGGCGCTGCAGCGCTCAGGCATAAAAAGGCCCTCGCCCTTCCTCTCTACGCACCATCAAGTAAGCAATGTGTTCCTAGTTGATCGATTCGCGTACAAGTGTATGTGAGAAGAGCAATCTCAAGCTCTTTCTTGAACGCACGTTCGAGCCGTGAAGAATATCAGCGGAAGAGATGCTTTCAGTACTCGGCTGCACCGACATTGTACGACGATAACTATACCCCTTCCACCATATTCTCTCAGCGAGCAGAAGCTCCAGGATGAAAGAATAGTGTCTGCTATGCCAGTCACTGGTTCGACATATTGAGCTCAGGCTCTATCCTCATACCGTTTGCTAGCGGCATCAGTGCGGCTAGCGACGATGAGCCAGAGAACTTACCCGCTATTCACGCTGGCGATAGTCGGACCGATTCGTGTGTCGCTCCGATATCTTTCTTTGGCGGTAGTCCCTGTTCTGCATTGATTGGGAATAGTCCTCGTGGAGCGTTTGTGGGAAGAGCTTGGGCCTATCGGAGGTCAGCGATCCATCTCCTGCGCAGGAAGTCGTCCACACTGAGATTAGATGTGATGGCCTGTTAATGACGTACGATTCAGCAAATACGCACGCGAACGGCATTAAATGGATCATGTTAAATTATTTTGAAGTTCGGAGAGCATCCGACTTTATAGAACCGACCAAGGCTCAGCGTGCCGATGTCCTCACCAAGATCGGCAAGGAAAGGATGCTGCATGCTCACTATGGTCATGAAGATGTACAAGAATTCTCCACCAATCCGCGCTGTAGGGTGGCTGAAGTCTCTGCATGGTGGAGGGGTTCCTAGCATCCCAGGGAAAGTCACACTTTTCCTTCCTCGCCTGTCGTTGATGGACGTGAATTTCTGGTACTTTCATAGCTGAGCCGACTGTGGGCGTATTCACGTCGCATCTTGCGAAGCCTCGTACGAACACTCGATCCCCGGCTGTACACGACAAATGGCTTTGAGGGCGACACCGCTTCCTCTGAGGTCTCGCACGAACACTCAATCTCCAGCCATTACGGAGGCGACGAGCCTCGCGATGTCCCGGACATGGAATACACGACCAGAACAGGCTGGCAGCTTGCACTGGTAGAGCTTGGAGGTACTGGTGGTTCGGTGGGGTAAACGTCCAATGGTGGCGATGTCGGCGCGTCGCGTCTGTCAGCTTCGATTGCGGGCGGGTAGGGCAGCGAGATAACATCATCCATACCCCCAGTTCGGGTTAAGATTACAATGCAACTTACGGGAAATCCATGCTTTAATTCCCGAACTTCATGGTCCTTGAGCAGTTGTGACCGCTTCCTCGCTAACTCTGACAACGTGTTCTAATGGTACTTGAACTACACCACCATGGTTGTGGAGTGGGAAATCCAACCATACCACTCACCACTTGTGATACCATGAATGCCGTCCTCGAGCTCCCAAACGCCGACGACATCTATCTAGTCCGCCGGTTCTGCGCTGACCCGACAACATCATGGCCCTGCGACCCACGAAAGCGTCACGTTTTCAGACTAAATCGTCTGGGGCGATAGTGAGTACGGCGCATGTGCTGCTGGAAGAGAATGATGTGCTGGCTGTAAAGGAATTTACCGGATGAGCTTGTTGTATAATTATCAAACGTGCATTTGTCGTGCTTAGCTCAGGAAGATCAAGTCCAGTCACTAGCTGAACTTCTTCACGTATATAGTTGAACAAGAACATATCACAAAAACCTAAAAGAAGGTACAGAATATAGCTGGTGGCGATTCGTACGCCTAGAATTCCCGCGCCCATATAAGTAGATAAAGCCTGTAAGTCGTCGTGCTGTCGGTAACCTAAGGGTGCACTAGCCAAAGTGTCCCATCCACGCATCGCTCAAAGCACGGTCTGGGATGTGTACATGCACTACAAGTATCCTGTTTAGGCTGCTCCGATACTACGTTAAATCCAGTCCGCGGATACGTTTGAAGAACATCTTGCGGGGCGCTCTAAAGATCCGCTGAGTGTCGTTCCACCGCCTTCACGAATAATCTTCAGTCCAACTACCACGCTGATTTTTGCTATCCATCCTGAAAATTTGATTTCTCTTCGCTCATAGACCGGATGCCGAATAGCCTTTACTAATCTACGACCAACGTCGCGGTCAGCTTCGCAGGATGTCTTGCTGGGTAAGTTTATCTCGTAAAGCTTTGCAATACAGTCGCGCACGGCTGGGCAACGTCATACCTTGAACTAAGGTTTCTCAATCTGAGAGATTGATTACCTATGCCAGCCTTTCTGGCTGCTTTGTTCCATCAAGAATGTGGAGGCTAGACAATTTGTGTCCTTGAACACTTCCGTATCTATACCTAGGGTGATGGGATGGATCATGGATCGAGAGTCTATATTGCATCGCTAACTCTGATAGTGATAAGTATGTGTGAGCCTATGCGATAATTACTGCGTTAAAGTAAATCTGGTAAGTAATAAGACGTCTCTACTTGATAAGGGGTTAGGTAATTTCTTATTCCTAGAAGCTGAAGACGTTCTGGAGTAGCTGGCGACGTCTGCCTCGGGCGGGCAGAAATCTCCGTTTTCACTTGACCAACATATAGGATGAATATGTTGTTACGCTGCTAGTTTTGATCGAAGGCAGGATTCATGTTCTGGCGTATTGTTTTTTCTGCCGCAGAAAGGTCATACTCTCTCAGCATACTCGCAAAGCTTTCGCATTGGGCATATCAGTTGTAGTGATGAGCAAATGATGGTCAGTCTTAATATGCCTGACCAACCGTACAACCCACTTACATTATGGAGCAAGGATCGAGATTCGTCATCATGTATTTCACATATACTATTTTGGATGTGTTATCAAGATTTCATAATATTGATAGGGGTGAATTGAATTAGGGGTTCAAAGATCTGCCACCAAACAAACTGTTAGATACCTCTACAACACACTGACACTCACTCGCCAACTCCCAGTTTCTCCGCCACACTCGCGCCCAAAGCCTCAATCGCACCGCCACCCAGAATCTCGAAAATCGGCACATCCGTCTTCAACACCTTCAGGAACCAGTTCCGTAACTCCACTGCCACCAGCGAGTCAACGCCATGAGCGTGCATCGGCTTCGCGGTTTCGATATCTTCTCGTGGCCGCGAAAGAACGCGCGCGAGCTTGTCCTGGATGGCGCTAGTAATGAGCGCGCTAGCTTCGACGCGAGATTTTGCGGACGCGAGGCTTGAGAGATTAGTCTGTACTGCCGTCCGGGCTGTGCTGGCTAAGGTTGTTGGTGACGACGACGTGATGTTGTGGAGATGCGAGAAGAGTGGCCTCTCCATCCAAGAGGCGAGGTCTTCGCCGCGAATAAGGAGATCGGCAGGGAGCGGGAGGCCCATAAGGACCTGGCTCTGCATGTCTTTAATTGTAAGGTCAGGATTGCAGTAGTATTCTAGGATGGCGAAGAGGTCCTCTTGCGGGATTTCGACTAGCTTCTTCATCCTCATGAGCTGCTCGACCGTGTCGCTGTGGTTAACAAGATAGCCTTCGTCTTTCATGATGCCGAGGTTGAGGGATACGGCTTTCTGACCCTGCGAGACGCGGAAGGCTGCGAGGGCGTCTTGGTACGTGTTGCCCGCGGCGTAGTTGGACTGACCACTTGAGCCGATCATGCCGCTGATTGACGAGAGCATCACGAAGAAGTCTAGATCGTTTGATAGGAGGGTATGTAGGTTCCATGAGCCGCGGATTTTGGGATCCATGGCAGACTTCCAATCTGAATGCGACATGGAGTGAAACAAAGCATCCTAGAGCAACTTGATCAGCGGCGGAGATGATGGAGGCTGATACCCGGAGCTTACTTGTAGGACCATTGCGGCCTGAATACATCCTTTGATGGGTGGCATCCGTGATGCTGCATCGTCAATGACTCGGGAAACAATAGTCAGGTCGGCAATATCGCAAGGCGGCGCCTCAACCTTGACTCCCGACGCGCTCAGCTCCGCAATGAACGCCTTGGCCCCTTCGTTCCTGGCGCTTGACCTTGAGAGAAGTAAGAGGTTCTTCGCTCCCTTGGAAGCCATCCATTTCGCGATACTCCTGCCTTGCCCACCGAGACCACCCGAGATGACATAAGTCGCATTGCCGTCAAAGCAGCGATCGCGACCGCGTCGCACGAGCGCCTAGTGCCGTCAGTGAAGCTGTTAAAGCTAGAGGACATTACCTACCGGCACCACAGAATCCTCAGCAATATCAATTGCCACACTACCAGCATTTATGCCACTTTGGAGATAACGGATGGCAGATTCGACCTCGTTGACACCGAAAACCTTCAAGGGAGTAGCAACGCGTATGCGCTTCTCTGCCATGAGGTCGACGACTGCCTTGAGCGACTTTTGGACAAGCGAAGGACGCTCGCGAATCATCGCTGCAACATCGATAGCTGTGAACGAAATATTGCGCGCAAACTGTAGCATGGGCAGCTTTTCGTTCGACAGCAGATCGCGCTTCCCGATCTCGAGGAATCGCCCGTATGGTGCAAGACATCCCCAAGAGGCCAACAGCTGTTCCCCGGCAAGTGAATTCAGAATGAGATCGACGCCGCGACCGTCAGTGCGGCGCTTGATGCCTTCGGCGAAGGAGGTGTCGCGGGAATAGAGAATGTGATCTTCGGACAAGGAATATGTACTCATTAAGAGATCCTTTTTGCGCTGGCTTCCTACCGTGACGAAGACCTCTGCGCCGAACAGCTGAGCAATTTGAACAGCAGCCTGCCCGGTGCCGCCAGCGCCAGCATGGATGAGCACCGACTCGCCCTTGGACAAGCGACCAACTTCGACCAACGCGTGATATGCGGTCACGAAGTTGGTCGGAAGTTTGGCCGCCTCGGCAAAAGTGACAAAGTCCGGAAGCTTGACGATGAGGTCTTCGTGGCAGTGGACTGAACTGCTATACGTATTGAGGGCCAGCACGGCAACGCGATCACCAGGTTGAACGCTGCAGTCTGTTCCCACTCGTTCAACAACTCCAGCGCAGTCGGTCCCAAGGGCGTTGTCCGCGACACGCCCAAGCGCAACCAAACAGTCCTTGAAATTGCATCCGATAGTCTTGACGCGAACTTGCACCTGTCGTACGCCAAGGCCGGCTGGCTGGTCCGTCATCTGCTCAAAGGTGAGCGTATCAAGCAGGCCTGGCGTTTTGACGGTCAGGCGAAGGTTTCCGTCCGAAAACCTCACATCTCGGCGGATCATCCGCTGGCCTTTGTTTCGTATCTTTTCGTTCATCGAGACATCTTCCTTCGCGCGAGGTATGTGAAATACCGCATCCCTGTGAGCCATTCCTGATTCGAAGATAGCGGTCGACTGGTTCAGACACAATTGCAGAACGTGGTCAATACCTGTTTGCTGCTCCGTGGGAACCGAGGCATCGACTTCCATGATGGTGAATCTCATGGATGCGCTTTCCGATCGCAGCGTCCGTGCCAGGCCATGAACCGAACCAGCACCAGCATGGGAATAGTCGCTGTGCTTCTGCGAAATCCAGAGGACGTTGTGTGCACTCACTAATATGTGGCGCAAGCTCTCGAATTCTTCTTGCCCCAGCTCTTCCAGTATGGAATTACTAGGAGTGTCAACGACGATATAGAGCCCATCGAAGAGCCGATCCGCGGCTGCCGTTGCAAAGCTTTTTCGTTCCACGGAAACATTGAGCAATTTTCATTGCTGTTCGCAGGTCTGAACAAGTAAGTCACTGGCTCCATGGGGAGCAATGACTGTGACCAAGGGCAGTACAACGCTCGCCGATCGTTGCTCGCTCCTCTCTTTGGTCGATATCAGGAGCGAAGTATGTCGATGATCCTCATCCTCATTATCCCAGAAAACATGTTCCACTCCACCGAATCCGTTGCGAGACAGTACACGATCCCACTCGCTCGTGGTCAAGCAAGGACTCAGGCGACCTTCTCGGTCCGCGTCTTCGCTAAGCCACCAACCCGGGAGAAGACCGAAGACAAAGCCGGCGCCCAATGATTCCGGATTGGTGATCTCGATGACAACCAGCTTTCCGCCAGGTTTCAAAAGCGTCTTCAGATGTGTCAATGAACGGTCTAGGGAAGACGTTGCATGTAAGACTAGCGAGGCGAGAATGAGGTCAAACGACTCGGGCTCGTAGCCTTGCGTTAGCGGATCCTGTTCCAGATTGAGCGTCTCAAAGTGCATCTTCGGACAGTCCCTGAAATCCTCTTGCGCTTGAGCGAAGAAAGAGGGTGAGATATCCGTAAAGCAATACCTCGAATATAGCGCGGTCGGTCCTTTCGAACCCGGCTGCACAAGAGTCTTCATGATATGCTTCGTCATGCCGCCTGTCCCTGCGCCGACTTCGAGAATTGAAGCAGTCGGGTTCTTGTGAGTCACGAGATCGAACCATCTCGCAAGCGGTGTCATGAAACTGGCCAGCTCGATTAGGTTTTCGTAAAAGTCTGCCAAGTCCGTTCCGTGGAACATGAGGGTGAGAGGATCGATGTGGCCGCTGAGAATACCAGCGAGCCCTTTAGCTACGCAACTGAAGATACCACTGTACTTCGGATGCTGGCTTGCGACGCTGCCGTAGAAGCGTGCATAGGCATCTTTGTCCTCCAGCAGCCGGCTAGCTTCAGTGATCTCGTCGCTGGGAGCTTGCAATTTTGATTGCATCCAGCGCATGTAGAAGTCCAAATACTCGCTACGTTCCTTCACCTCTATTGCCTCAAGACTCATCCTCGTCTGTAAGAGAAAAGAAAAGAGCATGACGTCAAGGTTGCGAAGATACTCTGACGAGACCGCCATGCTTGGACGTTCATTAGTTAGTTGCGTCTCCAAGCAAATCGAGTCCAATAGGTCCATGTCAGGCTTGTGCACAATCTTCCAGCACATTGTTGAGTCGGCAGCCGATTGCGCTAACGACTCCTCTGACTTGTCGGTGATTGCGGTGGTTTCAATTCCATCACCAACGACTCGCAAAAAGCCATCATGTGAGAAGGCGACAATATTTGAAGACGTATTTCGGTAGCCGATCTGCTGCATCGATACAGCGACTTGTACGCTCCTCGCGTCCGCAAATTTGAGGCCGTTCCTAGAGATCCAGAGCCGATTGATCCTGGTCGGTACAGAAGTGGCCAGTCGAGAATCCTTCCCACTCTCTGCCGCGCCTGGGAGCATGATCTGGAGAATCCCATCCAGCGTTGCAGGATGGATGATTCTCGGCGTGTTGAATTCCGGAGTGTTCAAAAGATTGACTTCTGCCCAGGCCTTGCCGGTCGTTTGTCTTGCAATTCGAATCCGCCGAAAGCTGTGCCCGAATTGGTAGCCACAATGCGACAGGCGTTTGTACAAGGCAGGTCCATCGATCTCGTTCGTCGCCTCTGCTAGAATGGCCGTGAAACGAGCCTTGGTATACTCTCGAACATGCCCTTCCTCGTTCTCTCGATCGACATCGTTTGCGTCAGCTTTCACAGGTATCACACGGATTTGACCGCGAGAAACTTCGTGCCATTCTCGGCGATGGACTCTGAGTCGCCACTCATAGCTCGATGAACCACCCGTCGATGGAAGATTACGGGGGGTGAGCTGAAGCTGGACCTCAACACCTTTATCTTCGGACAAGTCTAGCCCGGAGTGAAAGGTAATGTCATGAAACTCGAAAGCAGCGACCTCCTCGGCACCAAAGAGCTGTAGGGCAGCGTTCATGGCCATGGTCAGCATCCCTGCCGCCGGGTAGATGATGCTTCCGTTGATGACATGATCACCTACCCAAGGCGAATCTTCGAGCTTCAAAAAATGGCGCCAGCGGGCATCCTGTGGATTCCAATCCGCAACTGGACTACCTAAGAAGGGATCTCTTCCATGTTTCCTGAACCGGACGTTGCTGCTGAGCCGAGACTCGTGCCAGAAGGTCTTACTGTGGTTGAAGGGGTACTGGGGTAGATCGGGGATAGGAATCAACGCCTCGAACTTGGTATTGGGGTCTGCATTCAGTCGCAAAATGTCTGGAGAGTAGCCGCGACAGTGCAGTTGAGCAATAGCGGTGAGCAAGGTCAAGGCTGCATCCCGATTTCGGCGCAGGGCTGAATAATAGCTGACAGCTTTACCATGAGAAAGCGGTCGGAGACAGTCGCGGATCGGACCTGACAAGGCGCTATGTGGACCAATCTCGATGATATCGGTAGCCCAGACCACCTGACGATGTGAAAGATCCAGCTTCTTGACAATGCTCTTCTGTACTTCCCCAAAAGTGCAATGCATCGCTTGGCTGAACTTGACCTGCGACACGAGATTACGCACCCAGTACGCTGGATCGCGAAGCTCTGATGGTGTGATCCTGTCTCCAGTGACAGAGGAGACCATATTGACAAAAGTGGCGGAGTCGGACGTTCCAGGTTCGATGACTGCAATCGAATTAAGATACCTGTGCGCAACGATTTCCATGTGAGGACCATGGTATGCAACAGGCACTTTGAGGAGCTGCGCAAAGAAGCCGTCTTGTCTGATCAGGGAGGTGAGCGCTTCAACATGTTCTTTATCGCCAGACACGGTTACGTTGACCGGGCTGTTGACGCATGAGACTGTGAGATTTCCAGGGCCCATGGCGCTCGTCGTCCGTTCCATATACTCAATAGCCTGTTCTTCGGAAATCCCAACAGCCGCCATGGCGCCGTGAACGCGCGGCATCGCAGCTACCTTGCTCGACCACTGTCCTCGAAGGTAGGCCAGCTTCCAAGCAGCTTCTCGACTAATGGCGCCAGAAGCAAATGCAGCAGCTATTTCTCCAGATGAGTGTCCAACTACAACCGATGGCCGGAGATTGACGGACGCGAGAAGGTCGACGAGAGCAACTTGCAGGATAGTGCACGCTGGTTGTGCGAGCTCCGGTTCCTCTGCTTGACCAGGCTGCTTCAGCCGCCCCGTGAAGACGCCTTCGAGATCCAAATGACAACCTTGACTCATTAGATAAGAGGTTGCATCATTGATGCTCTGCCGGAACGTGTCGTAAGGGAAGAGCTCCCCACCCATGCCGCACCACTGGGCGCCTTGTCCTGTGAAGATGAAGGCTAGTGAAAGGTCAGCCGTGGGCAAGGTTCGAACGCCTTTAGATATTTCGATGTTGTGAAGATCGCCGTTCGGGTTCGTGATCGCGAAACTCTTCCAAGCAAGGAGCGAACGTCGCTGGAGCATATGTGCAATAGACAAAAGCACGTCCACGTCGTTAAAGGCATCTTCGTTTCGTTTGAACCAGTCTTCGAAGGCCAGGCCGACCTCCCTCAAGCTCGATTCATCGTGCGCAGACCAGGCGAGCAGCAGACGCCGCGTTGATCTCATTTTACCGAGGCGTGCGGCGAGACTATTGAGGCCATTGGAGTGGTCTTTTACGACCTGCTTCTCCGGCGGTACGACCATAGTGCAGTGCTTGCCCTCGATACCGCGAAGCCACATGTGGTGGTACGCGTCTTCGACTATGGCGTGGGCATTGGTCCCTCCGAAGCCGAAAGAGTTGACCGAAGCGCGACGGAGGCCTCTTGCGGGCCATGGAATGGGTTCCTGTGGGAACTAGCCCAGTCGTCAGATTGATCACCCCACAACATGGTGAACCTACCTTGATGTTGAGAAAACTGGCATCGATGTCAGGATTAATCTTCTCAAGGCGCGCCAGTGGCGGTATTATCCCACGCTCTAGAACGAGCACCGTCTTGATCAAGCCCGCAATCCCGGCTGCCCCTTCCAGATGGCCAAAGTTAGCCTTCAGTGAAGAGACATAGACTCCTTCTTCTGTGAGCTTGCCTGCGCCAAAAGACGCCCCGATTGCGGCAGACTCCAGTGGATCTCCAACCGCTGTTCCGGTGCCTACATTGTTAGCGCATTACTTGCGGAAGCGTGCAACTGAACACACCATGTGCTTCGACGTATCTTGTTTCGGACGGATCGAGCCCCGCTCTTCGATAAGTGTCGGCAATCAGACGGGCTTGCGCATCCTTGCTCGGCTGAGCAAGTGGAGTATTGCCGTCCTGGTTGCATCCGACTCCTCGGATTACAGCTCTGATCGTATCACCATCTCGGACAGCATCTGAAAGCCGCTTGATGATGACGACACCAAACCCTTCGCCGCGCGCATAGCCATTCGCTTTATGATCGAAGCTATGACTAATGCCTTCGGGTGACAGGAACCCCATATTAGAGAGGCCAATCGTTGTATCCAGTGAGAAGATGAGATTACACCCTGCCACTATGCCCTGGGTATGATTATTATTAAGTCACAGTTAAAGATGAAATCCTACGCACCATAGAGCTTCGGAAGAGCCTCAGTGATTGACACGAGAGATCGAGAGCAACAAGACTACTCGAGCACGCCGTGTCTATCGTGACGCTTGAGCCGTGCAGATTGAAAAATGAACTGATACGGTTCGAGAGCATTGCTGCTGCAACGCCAGTACCTCCGTATTTCGGCATCAGTTCGGGATCTTTCGCCATCGTCAGAAGATAGTCCGCAGTGAAGCAACCAGTGTGCACTGAGGTGTCCGTCCCGTAGACTTTATCGAGTGATATACCCGCTAATCAAATGTCAGAACGTTACAGGCTCGGATAAGGTGTACGAACCGTTCTCGAGGGCCCGATACGATGTCTCCAGAAGGCCTCTCTGCTGTGGATCCATGGCAGCAACCTCTTGCGCTGACATGCCAAAGAAGGCCGAATCGAAAGCCGCCAAATCACCCCTCAAAAAGTTGCCTTTTCGAGGACGAACCTGCTCGAGTTAGCCCTGAAGAGTGGACCAAGCCATGTGCATACCGTTCCCATCGCCCCGGGATCTGAACTGTGGTGAGCAGCGTGGTTGACTCTTTCCTTTGGGAAATCCGAAGCCGTCGTCTGACCTTCCACAAGCATCTCCCAGAAGGAGTCCACGGAGACAGCATTTCCAGGTAGCCTTAGAGAAAGTCCCACGATAGCAATGGGTTCCCCGACTATATCCTGCGTACGATCAGAAGGGTTTCCTAGACCACAGCTAGCCCCCGATGTTGAGGACGAAGGTAGTGACGGTGGTGAGCGCATGTTTCAGACGCGAAGATTCGATACTGAGACCCAAGGTTTCCGGGTGGCTGAATGTAGATTAAGACTAAGAACGGCTTTGGCTTCGCGGAATGGATAGAGGCTAAGCATGCACGAACAAGCTCCAGTGATCCTGCTTGGTTAGATGTAGCGCTCCGATCCCGAAATGAAACCTCATCACATTGTCCTACAACATTATCGACTGTGTAACATGTTACCAGCGAACAAGGTATTAAGTGACGCCTGTTGTAGGCATCAGGAACATACCGCAGACCGGGTTGGTCTTTCACGTTTTCCACTGCCGATATTCTAACAGTTCACTTCGAAACCGCTCGGTTCCATTCACGATGCGTTTCCTTTGCCTCCATGGCCAGGGCACCAGCTCGCAAGTACTCGAGGTTCAGCTGAGTGAGTACACGTACATGCCTACGCGTTGTCTAGCCTACTGACGTTGACGTGGAAGGTGCGGTTCAATATCAGCTAGGTGACGGCCATACGTACGAGTTCGTAGAGGGTACTGTTCCAGAGAGCGCGGCTCCAGGTACGTTGCATCCTTGTGTGCCTGCAGCCAGTTGCCTGCGGCACTGCAATACGCAAATGGCTGAGCCATACTGCAGAGATCCAGGCGGTGTTCTCCCCGGATGGTCAATACTTTGGGTACTTCGCTGAGGAGTCTCCGGAGTCCTGCCTGGCCGCCCTCAATAGCCTGGACCGCTATCTCCAAGTCGAAGGTCCGTTCGACGGCCTGATCGCGTTCTCCCAAGGCGGAGCGCTCGCGTCTACGCTGCTAGTTCGCCAAAATCTCGGCAGGCCACGCGCGACAGATCTGAAGGTGGCTATCTTCTTTTCCGGCGGTATACCGGTGGACCCCGTCCTTCTCGAGCAGGGTGTGCTCAAGTCCTTAGATCACGAATGCAACGGTGAGGTGATTCGTGTTCCAACGGCTCACGTCATGGGTCGTACCGAGAGCGGAGAACTCCAGTGGCCCTCAAAGCTGGTGAAGCTGTGCAGGGCAGACACCAGGGACGTATTCCATCATGAGGGCGGACATGAGATACCGGGAATCAAAGATCGCGCAGGGGTCACGGGTGTAGTGCAGGTGATGAGGCGGGCCATGTGGAGAGCTCAGGCGGCCAGTCGTGTGTAGCGCGTGGAATTAAAAGTCGCCGTAAGAGGCAATTCAGAGGGGTGCACAGCGTAGGTATGCGGGTCGAACAAATTGATATCATGTGAGGAAACGTGCGCACGGCATCAGGAGAAGTGAAGCCGGCATGCATGGGATGACGAAGACGGGACGAGAGTCGCATCATATGACTGCGCACGGCCCGGACGGGCAGCCATTACAGATTTCTGATTGGCCAGATACTATTTATGGATTCCGCACCACCTCCAAATGAGCAAACAAAGCTTAGCGAGTTAACGTAAGTTACTTAAAAGCTCTTATTATAATCTATTACTATACAGTACTACTTTAAGTAACTATTACTTTATCTATTAAAGTTTAAAAAACTTAGGTTAGTAGATAACTACTACGTATAATATAGAAAGTTAAAGTTTTCTACGCTTCTAGAGTACTAGTAGTCTTATTAGTAAGTATTAGTAATAAACTAACTTTAAATATTATTATAATATAGTTATATCTAGTTATAACTATAGAAGACTTTATAAATAGTATTATAGAATTATAGTAATAGTATTAAGTAAGTATATTAAGCTATATAAGATTAGAGATTTTATAATAGTTAAATTATAAAAGTATAACTAAGTTACTGTTATTTTAGATATTCTTTATCTATAATCTTCTTACTAAAATTTTCCTCTTACTTATATTTATTATATCTACTATAAATAATAATAATAATAATAACTTACTCTAGTAGGGTAGTATAGTAAATAGTCTAGTTATACTACTACTTATAAGTGTTTAGCTTTAGGGTTATAGTACTATAATTAGCTATATACTTAGTAAAAGTACTAAGTATCTAGCTAGTAGTATAAAATAAGAGCTCTTTACATTCTAAGCGTAGTATTATACTATTAAAACTAGTAAGTTATCTTAGTACTACTAATATTAAAGTATAAGTAAATACTAATACTAATATATAAGAGATATAGTACTATAGTAATTTTTTATAGGTTAAAGGTCTAGTATAGGGCGAATTTTTAAGCGCGTTATAGTAGGTAAACTAATTAAGCTTTATTAGTAGCTATTTTTTACTAGCCTATAGATATATAGGCTTTATATAAGCTTTATAGCTATATATATACGCGCTATTTAGAGTAAGACTCTAGTAGCTACTATAGAAGTTATTCTAGCAGCTCTTATAGTAATAGCTACTTTAGTACTAGTATAGCTAGTATCCTAAAATACGTATATAAAAGTTACTAAGTTAGAGAATAATTACTAACCCCTATAGGAATTAAAGAAATTCTAAAGACAGCTAAAGAAGAAGTAGAAAGATTAAGCTTACTACTATTATAAGCTCTCTTTATATTAATTTTACGCGTATATTTTTGTATTATTATAGGGTAAGCGTTATAGAGTTATTACTAAGGCGTTATAGGCGGTAATAGCTTTGCCTAGTAAGAATAGTATTATACTATACGCGTTAAGGCGCGTTGGTAGCGCGATACTTAATTAGTAATCCGTTAAATTCCATTAAAATCCATTATGCCGTAAAAACGGGCTCCGCACCACCTCGGAAATCAGAACACACTTAGATGGGACGTACCCGTTAAGTTCACAGTATAACCAGTGCTCCCACAGGAGTAGAGTGCCAGTATTTCTTAGTATCTCTCCGTGTGCTCTTCAGAGCCGTGTGTTTCGATGTTCGGTCCTTGTCGTGATTCCGCACCACCTCACATACCTTACGCCCCGAAACCAGGACCAACATATCCATCGCACACGATAGTTGCAATCATGAAACTCTTACCGGATCCTTCTGCCACATCATCACCGTCGCGGGCACCTCGGCAGCGGCGAAACCGACGAGGATTCGGAGCTGCATGTTGTTGTTGCTCTGCAACGTACTAGAAATACTGTTTCGCCGACCCGTAGATAGAAAATTAATTAGCTAAAGCTAAATATAACTTATCTATAAAAATATTTTAATACTAACGCTAATACTACCTATCTTAACGCCTTATAACCTTTAAACGCTAACTCTACGCGCCTTTACTTAGCTATAGTCTATCTAACAATACCTTGGTCAATTAATCTACCTCTAGACGTATTACTGCCCTTCGCCTAACTATCTACTAAATTAATTCTCTCTAAATTATTTTACTTATAGATATCTAGAAGCCGCTATTCTTATTAGTACGCTCTACTTCTACTTACTAGTCTTTACCCTCTACCCTCTACCCTTTAAGTCTACTTTAAGTACTTTATACTTAGAGTAATAACTTTACTTAATTTTTTAAGCTTTTCTTTATATAGCTAGTAGTATTAATAAAAGTTTTTTTAGTAAAATAAATAATATATTAAGTTTTATTATTTTTATTATATACTAGCTTAGTAAGTAATACTTTAATTATAACTAACTTATACTTTAAATTAACTTTAATCTTTAAGTATTTTATAAGTAGTTAGTAAACTAAAATTAAAGTACTTTAATTAAAAAATAATTTATAAAGATTTAAAATATATATTTTATATAATAATTTTATTAATATAAGTATAATAATACTAACTAATATTTTTATTTTATTTTATTTTTTTTTTATTTTTATTTTCTTAGCTAGTACTTCTAAATTATATATAAGCTTTTTTTTAAAGTTATTACTTAGTTTAAGATTTCTAGATAAAGGCGTACGTATAAATAATATAAAAAGTAGTATAATAAATTAAATATTACTAACTTAATAAATAATTTTAATAACTTAATAAGTTTAATAGAGAAAATAAAAAGTAACTTATACTTAAGATATAATTTATACTTTTAGTATATAATAACTTTTAGTAGTAACTAGTTATTATAGCTATACTTTAAAAAATATAAGTAACTTATTATAATAAAAACTAAATACTAATACTTTACTTCTAAAGGAGTACTAGCTATACTGTAAACTTAATAGGTACGTCCTATCTAAGTCTGTTCTGATTTCCGAGCTGCATGTTGTACCCTTTGAGGAACGTATCCTTGACTGCGGTGCTCAACGGCTGGGAGAGGCTCTGAATTGAGCCAACGGCTTGGAAGACCCGAGTAAGCTCCTGCGCGGAAAGCATGCGAGTGAGCGTGGGTCTCAGGTCGGTATTCATCACCGCTGTGACGATGGCGAGGACGAGAGCACCGCCGAGCACACGGATCTGCACCACAGCTGAGGTCGCCGTCGCTGTGTCGCATTAGTAGTCGTTACACGAAGCGAGCGTTGGACCTACCGAGATCTCTCTTCTCGATGGCATAGGGGGTCATCAACGTGACCACGCCCATGGAGATGCCGCATCCAATTCCGGTCACGAACTGCAGGCCGTATTGGCCTTTCCAGAGAATGTTGTCCAGCGTCAATCGAGACATGAACAACAGACCCAGGATCTGGAGAATTGCAGCAGGAAATAGCATGTAGATGACAGGCACCTTGCGCTTCTTGACGATGGCGGCGGTGAGGGCTCCACCTACAGGAGCAGCCACGCCGAACGGTATGAGCCGCACTCCAGCATGCCATGGAGACTCGTTGTTTACGGCCTGGAAGCGCAGTGGGATTTGGATCATGCAGCTTGTGAACACGGCTCCGCAGAGGAACGCGTTTGCGAAGATGCCCATCACAACTCTACTCTTGCAAAAGCGCCATGGGAAGACCGGTTCAGGCCTATCGCTCCCTCGAAGCGTGACCAACCTCTCATTTCCCATGAACACAATCCACGCCGGAAGAGACACCAGAAGCGGCACCAAGACTCTTGCCGATCTCCATGGCGCGAAGTTGCTCGCTCCTTGAAAGCCTGTAATGAGGAGCGCGATGCCAATGAGCATTGAGCTCGCCCCAACGACGTCAAGCTTGCCGAAATTGTAGACATACTTCTGCGTTGAGTGCCCGTGGTATGGAAAGCTGTTCGGCATGCAGGAGAGGAGTATGAGGAGGCCAACCACGCCCGCTGGGGCATTGATGAGGAAGACCCATCGCCAGGTCGTATTCTTGCATATCGCACCACCGAGGAGCGGACCGCAGAGGAGAGAAATCGCAAAAAGCCCTGTCACAAGAACAGTATACCTAGGAAACAGGCTGGGAGGTATCATCTCAAAGAGCACCACCATCACCAGGGCGTAAACTCCCGAGCCCCCGAGTCCCTGAAAAGCACGGAACACTATAAGTTGATTCATTGTTTGGGCGGCACCGCATGCTCCAGAGAAGACGACGAAGAAAACGAGGGAACTCATCAGCACGGTTTTCCGACCCATCGAATCGCTGAGTTTCGCTAGGATGACCATGAAGGAGGTGAACGTGAGTAGGTAGGCGGTGATGATCCAGCTGCTCCGTCCAAACTGCTCGAGGTCATCCGTGATCGCAACCAGCGATGTGCTTACAATGGAAATTTCGAAGTTGACCAAGAAGATGCTTAGGCATAGTCTGTGCTCAGATCAGCTACGTCGCATACAGGAGGAGGCGAGAGTGTGTATACCCCAAAGTCAGGAGGTGTAATTTAAGGCCTTGGAGGAAATGCGTTGTAAGCGGTGGTTCTACTGCTTCAAAATCCCTAAGTGCTGCCTGCGATAGCGCTTCGTTCGCTTTGGTGTCCATCGTTGAATCGTGAGAGGTATGGCAGCTGCGTTATGTTGAGCTGGCATTACTGAGGTCATGGCTTATCAACAACAATCTTGTTAAGACGTCTACAAGCACTGCTGATCGCTCTTGTCACGCATCTGCCGGAACTGCCCAGCAGTGACACCGGTCGTGATTCGGACCGAGCCCAAATGAGGGACCGTTGTTGTAGCACATGTGCAATCAAGTGACCATTGCTGTGCCTCGACGTAGCAAACAATTATCAGATCAGCCCTGCTACGCTTTGTCCAAGTGCGGACGAGGAGATCTACCAAAATCATGATCGCCGTTAACTGTAGCGAATGTAGATACAGAACCCGGCAGGAAGCATAAGAGCACCACGTATTGGGTACGACCTGCGGATGCAACGGTGAGCAAGCCCCCAAGGTAAGCTTTGTGGGTCGGAGCCTTTATCCGGAGAACGTCTACACAGCCTTATAGAGGCCCCACAGCCTTTTTCGTAGACCAAGGCTTTCCTTTTCTCTTTGCGGAAACTCACTGGACTGGTGCGCCTACCGGGGTCTGTGGCTGTGTCGCAAACTCTAGTTCGTGCCTATTTGGGGGACCCTGTGTCACGCCGTTATCTTTGCTCATCTGACACGTACGCTTGTAACATATGGCAAGGGGAATCTCTCAGCTGTAGCATGTTCGGGTATGGGGGCGAAGACTCAGAATATTCTCAACAAGGTTCGAAGCGCGTACCATTGCGCCATGAGTCCCATCACAGAGTCTACAACAACAAGCCAGCTGTTAGCACCACAGAGTACCGGATCAAAGTATTCAGTCATGGTAATCTATTCGTAAGCTAAAAGTGACACACGGATTATGGGCACCCGTGCAACAGCCACGAGGCATTTACCAGGGATTCGATCTCGATCTTCTATCTACACAACTTCTTCCTTTTGCGAGTACTGAACGATACCCTTAGATACGTGGACATGCTTGGTGTCATCATCATCCTCAACCGCAAATGTAACGCTGAAGTCATGATCTCCAATATCGGCGTCAAGTCTCAGCTCGTATACGCGGTCTTCAGGTCTATTCCTGCTCTTGCTCGCGATCTCAGAGCTACCTAGCCGTACCATCTTGCTGGATTCAATCTCGGGCTTGTTTTTGCTGCCCCTGATCTTGAACCTGATTGAGTTGGCGTAGTGGCTGACTGCGTTGCCGACGAGTTTGGAGATGGAGGACCAGGCTGGCTTGTAGATAGGGAGACTCGCGCAGATGATCGCCGTCGCAACGTGAGTATTCGTCCAATTCTCAGCTTCGAAGAAGTCCACTGCTGCTATCAGTCATTTCGGCTATGTCAGGCGTGGTCGAGACTCACCGTATTGTGCACCAGGCTGGTAGATATCCGAGAGCCGAACGATCTGTGCAATCACAACGAAACCACCGAGGGCAAAGATTCCCGCGACTGCAACTCTGGTCCGCGTGGGGAGATGCAGTTTACACGCCATGCGGATTGGAAGGACCAGGATACCAATATCGATGAGGAGGTCGACGATACCAGTCCCAAGATACATGGCGTTGAAGTTGAAGCATTTTCCGGGCTTCAGTCGGTGCCAGAAGGAATCGATTGGCTGGCAAGTAAGCAGGTTGGCGACTTGTGCCGCGATGTACCAGGTTGTAGAGAGAAGAGTAAGAGCGAGTGAGATCCGCCTGTATCCGGTAGTGACGAAGAAGATGCGTTGGTAAAATAGGAGGATGGATAATTTGACACAGTAGATGGCTGTGATGACGAAGGTATAGGCCAGGAATAAGGACTACTCATACTCTTAGTTGCGACGCGGTCTGTGAAGTTTAGGGAGAACGCACCTCAAGATAGTTCGACAGCAGGTTGAGATTTGCAGGATTCTTTATTATCGACATCATGATATCCTTCATCTCCATTCCGCCGCCGCCTGTTAACACGCCTTCAACAGTCAGTGGGATGTGATTCTTAGGTGAAGCAAACTGACCCCATATCGCACAAGCTGCAGCGGTATAGTAGAATGCGAGAGCGGCAAGTAGCCAGTAATCATCTGATTTGACGCCCTGCTTGCTCTTGATCTTGCACGAGAGCCTAATGGCTACGGAGACACCAGCGAGAACCGCCCAGATAACAGTTGCGTCGAACTGTGCCTGACCACGAAGATTCAGTCCAAGCATGACGTAGGCAAGTAATTGCAAGATGAAGTCGTGAATCGGGACTCGACAATGGTTCGAGGGTGAAATTATGTATAGACGAGCGTTATCAGCCTTTGAACATGCGCGAGTTTAAGATGGCACACATTGCTGATCGTGGACGATCTCGGGGCCACTCCTCGCAAACGGACCTTCCACAACTTGAATTTCTGTGCCTTCTCACTATCTATCGTACTCCCCGACTGACGTTTCATTTGTAAGTGATACCTAGTGTAAGATTTGAACCGCACAAGCAGAAGTTTACGGACCTCCGAAAGTCGGAATGTACTGATGACTCATGAGGGTCTCCGAGTACAGAGATGGCCCGTGCGGAAGGCGCAGCTGTGTCTGCTTCAAAAGCGCAACACAAACACGACCCTTAGACTTCACACCATACCACAACTGCATAACACAGAGTGGAGCACTGTTCTTGACTCTAACGGTCTCGCGCGCCTAGCCCCAACCTTACGGCGCTTCGCTAGTTTCGGTATCGCCTGTCATCAAGCACCTACCCACAGCTTATCAATACTCTACTCTAGCAAACAATCAACAGAGCGTACAGAGTCCAGCATCTACTAGCAGATTCTTTCCCGCTGGCAGATAGATGACAGTCTATTGCGATTCCACCGGTCCGCTGTAAGGAACCGCCTCTGCCCTGCAGGCGCCTTAACCTGCCTACACCACGCCGGACTCGACGTTCAGCACATTGGATGCCAAGCCCGCACATCGTCAAAATGGCAAAAGATACAATCATAGTGCGTAGTCACGACACGTGAATGGACATTGCTAAGAATGCGCTAGGTTGGTGGCTCTATTGCTGGGCTGATGTGCGGCATCATGCTCAAGCATCATGGATACAACGTCACGATCTTTGAGAAAGAGCCCTCGAAAAGTCGCGAAGGCTATAATGCCGGCATCAAAATTGGTCCCGATGTCCAAGATTTCCTGAAAAAACACAGCCGTGTGCCTCGCGATTTCACAATCACATGCAAAGCTCCAGTCAAGTTCAACATCGACGGAAAGGCCAAGCCAGAACACAAGCAGACGATGACCAGCACCAGTTGGGGTCTACTCGTAAGCATCCTGCGTGCCGATTTTGATGGTCTCACTTCGAAGGCCGTACCAATTGCGCCAAAAGCAGAAGAACGCGACGGCAATGCGGTATTCCGCAACGGCGCCAAAGTGACGGATGTTCGTGACTTCGGCAACAGCGTTCAGGTTGATGTTGAAGATGCCACCAGTCACAATATACAGACCGTTAGTGGAGACCTCGTCATTGTGGCAGATGGCTCGACATCCACGTTGAGAAAGATCCTACTGCCAGATGTCAAACGCCAGTATGCGGGATACGTGAGCTGGAGGGGAACCGTACAGGAAGCAGCAGTCGACAAGCAAGCCAGCCAAACTTATGCCGAGAAGTTTGCTTTCCATCTCATGGACCGCAATTACATCCTACAGTAAGTGACTTCTTGCCACCGAGTATGAGAGTTTTGAGTTTACATGATCGTCAGTTACACCATTCCCACAGATGATGGCAATGTCGACCCCGGAAAGCGCCTGCATAACTGGATCTGGTACCAACCCCTCGCAGAAAAGTCCGAAGGCATGAACGCCATCTTCACTGACATGAACGGAATCCGGCACCACGGCACCGTACCCCGCGGCCTGCTCGAACCCAAGGTCTGGGAGCAGCAGAAATCACTCGCTTCTGCGACAATGCCTACAGACCTCGCCCAAATCCTCCACAGCACTTCGGCACCATTTGTTTGCACGATCTACGACCTGTTGTCCCCTAGATCTGTTTTCTTCGGCGGCAAGGTGCTCCTTGTTGGCGATGCGCTGACTACGATCCGTCCAAACGCGGGCATGAGCACTACGCATGCCGCGTACAACTGCAATGAGCTTGAGAAAATGATTGAAGGTAAGCAGACGCCTTACCAATGGGAGAAGGCTGTTCTTAGCTTTGGTGCGGCGCAACAGAGGTTTGCTATGGTGATTGCATCGTTTGGACTCGACTCGAAGCTTGTTATGGTGTGGTATACGATTCGATGGTTGCTTCTTCTCCTCGGGCAGAAGTTGGGTCTGGCATGATCCACCTGTGAATGGGTGGCGCGGGTCGGAAGTGGACAATACGAATTTGTATCAGTCGTTGAACAACTCTCCTGCTTTCTGTTCTTAGTTTTGTACTTAGTGACAGTAATATGCGAACTCTTGTAATTCTCTGAGCATATCAAATGACATGGCAGGGGGAAAATAATGGTTCATGGAATGGACGCGAGGATCGAATACTGACTCAACGACGACAAATCAATGTACCCAGAGAGCCGCTATGATTAAGCGCGAAGATGCTAGTTAAAGGATTCGCAGCGTGGAGCTTCCAGAAACGCAAACATCTATGGGGACGGTAGGCGCCACTTAGGACCTACGTTTCTCGTATTGTCATACTGCAACAAGCTGCTGCGATCGTCAGTGAAGGACCGCATGCGGCAGAACCCCAATGGTAGCTTCAGCGTCCTGAGCCGAATAGTAGCTCGGGTTATACTAGAGTCGCTCTGGGCGGCAGAAAAGTTGTAATATGATGCCAAAGATTGAAACCTTGAGTCTGCACTGAGTGCAGCACCTGCCGATACTCTATCAAGGATCTGATGCTGTGCCGTTCCCAAAGCGAGATGCGAGGATAAGGGTGGTCTCCACTGAGCCGAGGTAACATTGGTGCGACTCTTGATGCGGATAATTGTGTAGCTCGCAAGATTGAGCCTCATCATCATTATTCTAAACAGTCTAAAGGTGACTGCGGCGCGAAGATGGAGCTGGAGAAGAGCAAGAAACCACGTCCTGCTCAAGGCTCAAGAATACTAAAGTCTTCGGTATCGGGGTGTTCAGAGGAAGCGAAATAGTTGGATGAATGAGACGTTACTTCTGATCTACTATCGATGTCAGCTTCTCGTATACTATGAATGGCTGCGCGGCCTGTATCTTACATCACTGCCGATCCTGAGGAGGCCGGGGGTCCACCATTCAAGAGAACGAGGGAACCTTTGCGAGGTCCACAGCTCAGTTCCCATCCATCAAATAATAGTTGATGTTGCAAATCATGTCTTTTACTCTCGGATTTCAATGCTGGCTGTACTCTGGGATGTCGTATCTGCATCCCCCACATATGCGTACGGCCCGCAGAGCGTATTACTGCCAGGACCTCCAGGAACAGAACCAGGTCGGGCCTGCAGTTGGCTTGGGGTAGACGTCATTGACGGTGCGCCACCGGGCTGTACGCGTCGGAGTCCTTTTATATCTTCTCCTTTTCTCGCCGTTCATAACGAGTATCTGTTCTGCGGCTGTGACGAGCCCCTTTTTCATCTCCTCGCTTGACTTGTGTAGACCGTTCAGGCCGTTTTGTACACCTGTGAGTTTTCCATATGTAAGAGGGCCGGTGGGGTTTGGAGAGCGAACAGTTGTGATCGGAGATTATCAACGAAGGAGCGGCGGCCTCCAGCCTATATATCTCTTTTACGTTCGAACTAAGATGGAATGGAGGCTGTTGCGTAATGTATCATTTCCGCAATATTGGGTTCACATAGAGCGGACTGGTTGATAGATAGGTACCTTCCCTTTGAGAACGTACTGGGAGGCTGGGAGTTGCTGATCCCTGCCTCGACTGCGAAAGTGGTCCGTGACGCTGGCGCTTTGGGTGTTCGATGTGTCTTGGAGTGGTTTATAAGGGAGCTCGGTTAACAGGAAGGAAGTTATGTTGGCAGCTAGGTTGATGAGACTGAGAGTAAGGGCAAATGACTGGTGCACGGGCGGGGGTGATCATGTAATAGGCGTGAAAGGCTTGCCGAAGACGCGTCTCTGACTCGCCTGTTCTACATTGATCGGAGGTTGTTCGGGGCCGTACGGACACATCCTGCCTCTAGACTTAGTACACAGAAGAGAAGCCTTTTTCAGATCTCGCGCTATTCCGTACGCCTGACTTTCCAGCCGAAGGATCTTGTACTATGCACAAGCCCGCAGGCATCACTCGTAATGGAGCTCCGCCCATCCTACTCGCTTTCACGAATACGCGATCTGGCGTCTTTGTCAAAGACGGTGATGTAATTGTCGATGAAGCTGATTTTGATGTTGGAGAAGGTATTTGCAACAATCGAGGGCGCCGCAGAAGCCGAAAAGGAGTTTTATCTTGCTTGGATGTGATGAAATACTTGTGCCACGCGATACCTTTCGTAGTCGTGTAGTACAGCGTGGGTTTTTGATTCCTTCGCGCTTCACCCCGCGCAAATTGGTGCCCACGTCCTTGTCGAAGCTGCTATATGAGTAGATGGCGAAGTTGAGCAAATAGCGCGCTGGACCTAAAGACGTAGATATGTACTGTGAAGCCCTTCCTGGGAACGAACTCTTCTTGGGAACGACGCGCTTATTATCTTATAGAGATACTTTCGATACGTTCTAGAACGGCTCAGCGATGGTGTCGTCCCGAAGCTGAAATTGAGAAGCAATTGCCGTGGCATGACAGCCTGGGAAGTTGTGGGCTGAGCTTCAACAGGGACAAAGACATTTGAGAAGTGAGCAAGCTCTCTTCAATCACTGGGAACAACAAGCGCTTATCCAGTAACACCTTCCACGGAGGGAAGATCTCCCTTGTGATGCTCGACCTCAATACCTTGACATACTTGAGTTTAGGCGGGATGACTGGACTTCGAGCAGAATCAACATGCACCTTAGAACATGATGAGGAAGTATGATGCTCATCCCAACGGCTTTGATGCTGCTTTCTGTAAATTCTCCTCTTGATTCAAAACCCCCCAAAGGTCACACATCTGAACGGTGTCCAAGCACAGCAACCCTCCACTGGCTCTCTTCGATCTGAAGCAGAGTCATGATAAGTTATATGTGTTGAAATGGTGTGCTTGGCGCGGGCGCGTATTTGGTTTCACGATTTGGTCACGCCTAGCGGAGAACCAGCATGTGGATTGTGCAGGAACGGTAGGAGGCTGAAGAGATGGCTGCGGTCCAGATGACGTCATCATAAATCAGCGGTACCAGCGTCGTTTTACTCACCGACCAACCTGATCCTGCATGACTAGGGTGCGGTTGCTCTAACATGGTGTATCGGGAACGGGTCCGCTAGGTGTAGTACTTCCGAGATATAGGAAAGCTACGCCGTGATGCCGGAAGAGTTTGTTGTAAGTTGTAGAGGGAATAGTGAGTCGAGTTCTTCGTGGTAGAGCTATGGGATAATGTCATCTATTCTGGGGCCACTGTCGTGATATCGAGTTCACAATAGTCCATCGAGTTCGAGAGCAATGTCGTAGTTGCACAAGATAGTACTGCAAACGCTACATGAGACCGCTCGATGCACATCCCTCTTCGATGTCTTTATGCGTGTTGGCCGTGGGGGAGGGTGGCGGGTCTTCCACGGATCCCAGCATCGCCGGGAAAACAGGCAGGGAAGTCTTCACGCGGAACACGAAGGCAGGGACAAACAAGCCAGGCAAGCACTACTGAGCCTCGCACCAGAACAGCTGTACCAGCTCCCGAAGCAAAGACGGATTGCCGAACCATGTGTGACCCATGGCCGAGAGAGAGAAAGTGTTCCAATCGGGACAGCCTCGACCCTGTCATGATTGTGCAGCATCGTGAATCATTGCCTTGGGCATTCGAACCTGCGGGTGCCGCTGGTTTGCCGGTGCAAATTGCAACCCAATCAAGACATCGAGCTGCGAACTGTCCAGGTCATAATGAGACAAAATGGGGCCCTTGCTAGCCACCAAAAATTTTTTTTTCTGTTTTTTTAAGACTAAAAGGGCATAGTGCGGAACAAAGGAGGTTTGCCTAAAACTCATATGCGTTTCCGTTAACTGTCGACGGGGACGCACAACCATTGACCTGCTTCCTCAAGATGCCCAACTACTTCCGCAAGACGCATGTCTTCTTCACCAGCTTCACGTTGCATTGCCAGGCGTGCTCTGGCTCTGTCGGCTCGCCATTTAGCGTCAGCTAATTTGTACAGACCGCTCTCGGAGTACACGTACTCTCTACCATCACATACCCGTAAAGTATCATGTAGCACTCGAATACGTCGTCGAAGCACACGTCGTATCGGTATTCGAAACGAGTCTAGGCATCCTTCATCGAGAACAAAATTCAAGTCAGCTCAAATAGTTGAATTGTAGTCTCTTTCGATGATACCAACGGTGTTCTACGACGGTAAGGGGCCGAATAGCTCGATGAGCGCGTCTCGCCGCCACTCCTCTATTGTGACCTAGTGACCGACAAGATTCCTTAAGTTAGATACTGACGACTCGCACCTAACGAAGTCAAGGCTAGGCGTGGCAATGCCCCTCCTCCTCAATACCCTTAAGGTGGTAGGCTCTCGAACTGCATATTATAGGCTACGAAAGTGGTGATCGTGGTTAACGAAGAAGAAGGTGCGGTACCATTTGGTAAAGAGGGAAGTGTGGTGAAGGATTGCGCTTGAGGAGGACGTGTTGAGGGACTTAGATGGGACGCTTGTTTGCTTTGGGGAAAGGATGGGGAAGGGGTTGGAGCCTGAGGAGAAAGGATGGAGCTTGAGGAGGAAGGGTGGCGCTTGAGAAATGGGGGAATGCGAAGCAGAGGATAGGGTATGTGAATGAAGACAAGGTGCCGGAGTTAATGTGCACCAGGTGGTTCGAGAACCGATTTGACAGAGTAGCGAGTGTGAGGATGAGAACGAACAGCGAAAAAGGATCAAGGCTCCAGTGGATGTCGTTGAGTTCGTGACCGGCTTCATCTACGCGATCTTCGTTGAGTACGACTTCGTAGGGAAGATCAACAAGCCGCTGCACACCAGCAGGATCAGGTAGAAGCCGGTGAGCGCTCATTGTAGCGAACTGCGAGACCGTCATCAGCGCGAGGGCGTTCGGTAGCCAGGGGAAGATGTTGTTTGCATCTGAGATCGAGTCCGCCGTCGACCTTGCTTTCCCGAGAATTGTAACGCGACCGCCCTGCTGAACAGCAACAACAAAAACGTCTTAGATATTGTTGTTTTCGAACAATCGACCAATTGAAGCTCGTACCAGAGACCCGGAGCTCGATAAGTCGAGCAGGGATACATGTGATGCAACCACGGATAGCAGATGCGTTGCTGCCATACCGACCGAGCCAGAGAAACCTTTCAATTCCTCGCTCCAACTCTTCTCTAGGTCAATTGCATTGATGGCCATCCTTGCATGTCTAGCTCTTTCACCATCCGCAAATTATTGCGCTGGCTCCCCAGGCGAGACATATTGTCCTGCTCTTGCAGTGGGAGAGTGTTGCCCCGGGAAACGTGAACAACTGCACGTAGGAGAGCAGGATCGAGTCAATTCACGAACGATGCGCTTGGAGGGTGAGCGTGTTGATTGTCGAGCACTTCAGTCTGGCCTCTCAAGGGCTGAGGGCGTCTTCACTAGTGCCAAGGCTATCGATGTTTTAACGAAGACCTGAGGCTTCTCCTCTTGTTTCCATTAGGAGTTCAATGACTTTGTTATGGTGCAGGTCAGGATCGTCGTGTCGTACTTGGTCAGCGTGGTGGGGATCTCGTTCGGGACAAGGAGCTACCTCGACAACTCGTTCATGTCCGAGGTAGGGCATACGGATCACGATATCCCGGCGAATTAGATTCCGACCTCGGAATCTTTTCCTTGCAATTACTAAGACTAAAGGTGCAACAGGACAAAAGAGGCTAGATAAAACAGGCGCCCGTGCCACGTGAACTAAAAGGCGGAGAAGTATGGTATAACAGAATTAACTCTAATTGAGCAAACAAACAAAGCTTGGCGAATTAGAAGATTTCGCTCGCCTAAAAGGATTCCTCTAGGCCCATACTGTGGCTATTCGTCATCAATAGGTATCCCACTCCTAGAGTAGAGTGAAATGTGTGAGCATAGACGGAAGAGAACGCGACGACATTCATAAGATCGAAGCTGGTTCGTCGCGATGGATATAGTAACCTAGAGCAATAGGTATAAGAGTCTCACTATCTGTAAACTACTGACTGGATCCTGATACTGCTTCAGTCCGCAAGTTGCAGTGATCGTCCATGAGTCGTCTCGTCGGATTTCTAGATACGATCTCCGGACCGGATTCCTAAGTACGAGTACCCACCGCACCTCGCGCAAATCTTGAAGCCTTAACTCCCGCTCGGTGTGGTTATCACGATAGGTTGTTTTACTTGCGCCAAGAAATCATGCCCAAGAGCAAAAGTCCTCCCCGAAGTGCTCAAGTTCTTACACCCTATTTCCTGTCCACCTCGTCCAGTAATTGCACAGCGAAAAATCCGGTACGTAGGTTCTTACGTCACCTTCCTTAATCGCAGTGGTATGAAGAAAATAACAAGTCGTATATTCAAGGGCTCACGGGATTTCGTAAGCCGGGCTCCACAGGCTGTAAGTAAGATAGAATACCCTATCTGCTATCCTCGCCGACTAATAGACTAGTGTAACGAGATTTTGGAGTGTGGCGTACGCAGCAGTTCATACTAAGTATTACTATTAAGCCTGATAACCTCACGCAACTATGGCAATCTCATTTGAGCTCCCGTAATCAGCTGGAGGTCTCTCTCATCCACTCAGCGAGGTCAGAACAAGTTCAATTGAAGCGGCAATCACGAGGGACCATCGATTCCTGATTCTGGGAGATAGGCAAACCTCGGTTTCAAACCTGCACGCGGACTCACACTACAGTAAGTGGGTGCTTACCGGCGGTAGATGCTGCTATCCTCGCGAAGCTGTATGCGCTTTGCTGGGTAAGTTTCAGTCCTACACTGAGGACCACCTGATGACCACCCGACGATGGCTGCCTAAAGGCTCATCTACACCCACTTCCGCCCCGGCAGAACTGCTCGAAATCGGTTGGCCATCTTTCATATGCATTTTCAGTCGAACGCTCTCCACGACGCAGACCCACGGTTCGATGAGATCTATGCAATTCCAGCTCGGTCAAGGGTGAGGCCAGCAGTGTAGCCAGACAGCAGAGGAACTTAGCGTCACCATCTGATGCGCAGGGTAAACATCGCAAGACGGGGCGTACCAGAAGTGTCTGCCCTCCGAGCAGTTCCCGGAAAGTGCGACCTGTTCTTCTATTCAACAAACCTTGCCCATCCTGTTGCTTTTTTTCTTTTATGAAATTGACTAGTTGAGACTGCGATAGTGGGATGCGATCTTACTTTCTCGAAGCCCTCTGGAATTCAAGGAAGAATTGCTTTTGGCCGAATATGTCAACGTAAGAGAGCACAGCCTGTTGCATGATTCTGCTTTCGTCCCATGGAAGGAGGGCCACGTGGGTGAAAGTGAAGATGACAAGCTACTCAAGGTATTTGAAGCCTTCATACTGACAAATTACAAGCACTAGCTGATCCTAAGCCGGGTCAGATTCGGATCGGAGCGGCGGCAGTAGTAGCTAGTTCTTTCTACTCTGCCTCCTCATCCTCACCCTCCAGTATCTCATAATTGGTAATGGAGTGTTCCACCATCTCCTCGCCTCAGTATGCTTGAAGCTGATTGCATGCTAAAGAAGCCAGCTGTGATGAAAGCAGCAGTGCGCTTTCACAAGACAAACGTATGGAAAGACTTATGGGGGATTGGAGCGACATTCGCACAGACGCCTTGCGTATCCAGCCAAGGGGAATTCATGTGATAATGGCATGCTTGTCGGTAGCTTCTTCCAGCGATCGACTACGCATCAGAATGACCCGGGGAGGCGGTACTCATCGTCAAAATCTTCATGGGATCTGTTCGGGCCGCTTGGAAGTCATGTCCTGAAGACTAGAAATCGGAAAGGTTCGGAAATAAGACGCTTCTTAGACTTCTACATTTTTGATGATAGCGTCTGAGGTAGGAGAGAATGGCGCATCGAATGGAGAGGATGTCGTTCGCGCCGTGAGAGCTGTGCAAGGACTACATGTTCCTGCAGCGCGACGTCCTCAGGTTCTGCTAATTATTTGAGCCTAGGTCAGATGTAGTGGCCAACTGTTTGGATGCAAGAGATATATATTCGTACGATTGTGGATACCTGATTCGGAGCTGTTGGTGTTTATGTGGTGTCGAAAGAAGAAGTTGACAGATGTGAGGACAAACGCGGAACTGGAGTTATAAGCCTATTGGAGATCTCTGAAGTTTGGACAGCAATGTAGGCGGTATGCATGTCGGATTGGAAAGTATCACTACGAACTGTCTTTGTGTTTGCTGGTTAACTTTGGCTCAATGTCGTTGCGTAAGACTGCGCGGAGGTCGAAGAGAGATTGACCCAGAATAAATTCAAACCCAACTTATGAGTACTTTCCCCGTAGAATTCAGATGTTAAGATTCATTCTTGAGGTGCTATCTTCTCCTGCTGTCTGTCAACTTTTCGCATGTAATATTCACGCAGCATTTTGGGTCGTGTCATAATCAGAGAGCAAGGACACTTACTGCAGCGGTCCGTACCTTACAACATTTGCTGATTGTTTGTGGCCACTACCACGATAGCAACAGTCTACATCATCCCCGACCTCGAGAACCAGCTTCTGTTACTGACGCAGTACGCCAGTCGTCAAACGGCGCGACGCGCTCGCAACTGCACATCAAGCCCCAACACCATCGAATGCCTTCAGACAAACGCAGAATCTTCGCCACCGACAGTAATAATAGCATCGGCGGCGAAGAAACTTGTTTCATCATACTCCGTAGACTCCGGCTAGGACAACGCTCACTCCCCACTAGCGACCGAGCGTTTGCCTACCCGTACAGAGCTATCCCAGGTATTCCTCTATTGACTCAAGTAATTGACCTGAGTAATAGCGATTGTCGCTGGCGTATGGCTATGCTTTCTGGTTGTATGTCGATTTATGTGAGCTGCTTGATCTACGTGCGGGTTGTACGGATGCTGTCGTCATCTCGTCCTGCTACCGCTTCGCCAGGCGGGCTCCCGGGTATAAAGATGAAGTTCGCTTCGGTGGGATCTGATCCTGAAAGATAGTGTCGTTGTGCAACGGGAGAAGGTTTCCGCGGGAGGCAGAATGGACATATCTAAAGTTAGGCGCGCATATTAACCTGGCTGGAAAGATATTAGTATCTGGCCTTCGAGATCCCTAGACTAATTGATGTGGTCTCAAAGCGAGAAAAGAAGAAGACAAGCAAACATGACAGCTTGGTCGCTTGATGGGGTCCTCATCTGGGGGTTGATGACGCTATCGTGCTGAGGGTTCCACTGCATCGAGGTTTCTGAGCCGAGGGACTGCTGTTGAAGGTTTGCGTAGAAGTTACCCAGCAGACTCAGACTGACTGCCCCCGCCGACTCCCCACGTCGTTACACTTCAAGAACGAACACTCCATCACCGTTCGCTGGGACGGCTATGATGATGCGACAAAACTTGGAATCTGATCTCCTCGTGACTTGGCATAGTTTGAACGGTTGGTTGTTCCATATCGTGGTGCAATATTATGACTCTAACGAACTCACAGGGATCGGAAAGTTTAGCACGACGGTCTTGCACTCCCGATAGATGACGCAATCTTCGCGTGGCGAGCAATACGGTGGGAACTACCATAGAGGTCTAGCTCCGGAGCGGCAGCAGAGGTATCAAAGAATGGAACGCATCCAAATTGGATATAACGGAGTTCTTTCTCGTTGGATATATGTAATTTGTAATATGACACCCGGCTTTTAATTGGAGTTTTGAGATCATGATTGACGCTACTTTAATTCCTGGGTCACTCTTGCTTTCATATTAGCTTGCTGTGCAATCACTGAAGCCGCAACAGCGACTCGATGTCAGCCGACCGTGAAGTCCCGACTTTGGATGTCACTGCAGGAACTCTCAAGAATGACATCCTTCCACCCTTGAAAGGGTGCTGCATGATACTGTTCGCAATTGCTGGCGTGAAACGAGCTATTCCATTCTCCGAGGCGGGCGGGCGTCAGATCGCCTCCTGAACATCTCCATACCGCCCTTCACAATTCTTCTTGCTATATTTATCTATGGACACTGGGCGCAAGAAGCAATGCATGACAGGGTGTTTCCGAGTAGCGAGAGTGAACCGCCACGCCTTGCTTCGGCGAGATCGCCCTGTTCGCTACACCTGGCAGGTGCAATGCTAAAAATGAATGGACCAGAATCACATAATCAATCTACCTAGTGCCCCGTAATACAACCCGTGCGGGGTCTTGAGAAGCTGCTGTAAGATGGTCCGAGGTTACCTGAGGAGCCGGGCACCTGTCGAAGGCAGAGCAGCCCCCCGTCCGGCGATGGATGACACCGACCTAACGAGCACCATAGCGTCTTTCCTTTTGGATTTCCCGTTCCATTGAGATCAGCGGAAAGTAGAAAGTGCTAGAGCATGGTCTATTGCCTGGCGGTGGCTGCTTCGCGTAGAGGTCGCTAGCCTTCAGCTATTCAACGTTTCGATCCCTTCCGGCATGATGGTCTCACTCCCTTGTTTCCGCACGTCATGTGCGGCCGCCTTCGGCGCGTTCTGTGCGCGCATCCTTGCTCTAGCTGCACTTTTGCCTAAGCACGTCTGATGAGGGAGCCTCTAGTTTCACTCGACCTGGCGTCGACTTGTTTGCTTAGACTCCGATCACAGTCACCATTTGCCACGATCACTGCAGAATACGTGCGTCCTCTTCGCGTAGCGGGAAAAACATGGGCTTCTGCTTGACCGCAAGTCAAGCTCAGATTGCGATGCCAGTGTGTGCGCAATTTGGTGGACCATCGCTTCCCATGATAGTTTGATACCGCTGGGAGACGGCAGAAGGACACAGCCTCCGTCGATGAGGCACACGAGGATCACCGCAGGAGGCGAATGGTGGATCAGCTCTCGTTTAAGGTTCGTTTGGCAAGTGCCTTGATACGCTCAGGATACGAACGGAGCAGTGCGTTGGCGGAGTCAGGAGGGCACAGACGATTACCGCCTAGCGGCCAGTGGACTTACCAACGGTAAGACGCAGTACGAGCCAGAGCAGCAACTGATCAGATGAAGGACTGTGGCTTTGGTCAGATGTTGGGCCGCCGAATGGCGAGCCGTCATTGTATCTGCTTTTTCCACCGAAGCGTTCCTCTAGATGATGGTGACGGAGCTTGGCCATCCGAGCAGGCTATAAAGACCGACGACGGGAAGGTTTCCAGCAACCAACGCTCTCCCAAGGCCTTTTCTCTTCCTTGGTCAGGCAGCAGACCAAAGCTACACTGCTGCAACAACACACATCATTACTTCATATTACGCCGTCAGCTACCACTCTCCCGTCATCTATTCTTTACCTTTGTCGAGCCACACACCAAGCTACACTGCCGCAACAGTACACGTCATCCCCTCACACCATACCTCTCAACTATCCAACAACATGCGCTACGATTACGATGATCGGGACGAGTCTCGTTGGTACAGTGTCTCGATCCAAGTGGTTTTCCTTGTTCTCGCTGGCTGCTTGGTACTGGTTGGATTCTCCGCAAGCAAGACGTCCCCGGACTATGCTCCTAATATCAACCATTCTGTCACGAGCTACCTTGTGCGCCAGGCTCTAAAAGACAACGCTAATTCCCTACATGCATTCTCACACAGTCTAGCTGCAATCGAGGCGGTAGTCGTTACAACAACATACAACAACAGACACACCCACTGCCACTGCCGCAAATCTCATCGACGCCATGAACACTCACGTCCGAGACGTGGACAGATTGTTTCGCGAGTGGGAAAGAGTCCAAATACTTATCGCTCAGACCAAGGGGGCCTCAATAGCGTATCTTTCGACCCTGAACCGAATCTATACACTCTTACCCTTTTGCAACCCCAATAGGATCAGTCCACGCTATCTCATACACTTATGCGCCACGGAACAGGAACTGTCCTACATCATAGGTCTCCTTCGCATCTCGGTGGACAACTCTCAGGCTGAACTCGCTGCAACTCGCAAACAGCTGTTGCGTACTGAAGCGCGACACATTGACTCCATCTATGCCTGCTGGAACGATGGACTTTCTGGCTGCGACAACGTGGAAGAAGCCGCACATTTGAGACTTGCGGGTCGACATCCTGACAGGGCAATACAATTGATGTCTTTCACCTCCTTCGTTCTCGCCAACAACTTGGAGGGGTTGCGACTTGCAGGGTCAGAGTGGTGCTCTAGTAACATTGGCCCCGAGGCTGCTAAGCTGGATAGCTCACTAGAGAAGGCCCGTCTAACCGTTCGAGGCCTTGTGCAAGGCGCAATGAACCTGGACTGGGCCTTTCTAAGCATGCCTCGTAGCGGTGTCAGCGAAAAATCTCAGCCGGAGATTTCCCAACCATCCCACCAAGATACTGCCAGCGATCCACGTCGCTAAGTACTTCTGCGAAACACGCCACTCAACGCACGAGAGGACCGCCAGATAGCAGCTTTGGGCGTCAGTTGGATACTCGGTCCCTCACGACCCCTCAAGCACGCTCATTTAATTATGGACAGAAGATTGACGTGTGGCCGTTCCACGCGTGACTTGACGCAGCCATTAAGTGATAGCGAAACTTGCGCGAAAGTTCCCGACCTCCGTCTGTCCGTTCGCGGCCGCTCTCCTGTATTGTGGTTTCGCAACATAGTCTGGGGCTAGTCCTAATATAACCCTCTAGCTAGAAGCTTGGTATCTTCATAATTTATCAGATTGCATACGGCAGGGCGAGGGGAATTAGAATATGTTCATCAGTATTACTATGATAAGGAAGGTACAGTCCTTAACTGCTCATTTTCTCTTACACGTCTCCAACGCCGTGGCCCTCACCCGTCTCGGTTCCCTTTGTATAAGGTAGGAACCAGCTCTATGTCGACACGTCTTCTTCAGGGAGATTGAGCCATGGGGGATCCTGTATGTCTCCTGACTAGTACTGCGACAGTGGTCTTGGATATGCTGAGGGGTATTCTGATAAGCAGGTATATACGGGCTAAGCAGATTATCCCTTTAGCTAAGAAGGAATGCAGTCTTTAGAAGGTACAAGACATGAAAATCGTGATCTGATCGTTAAATCAAACCTAGGGGTGTTCATGAACTCGTAGAGTCACTCAGATCAATGATGTAATGCAGTTCAGCAAAGCAGCGCAAACCCTCATTCTTGACCGTAATACGTTTGGATGACGTCAAAATCACATTAGTAGGCCAACTTCTAGTCTACTCATCCTCTCACCCATAGTTGCTTGATCGGGACTAACTTTAAAAAGTTACTACCGCCGTTGCTATCTTGGTGTCATAGCTTCCTTAGCGCTGCTTGATAAAAGCTCTCACTCAACACCAGAAGAGGCATACAAGACACGATTAGATGATATTCCAAAACAAGGGCATGCTTACCGCGCTGGGAACCCTAGTAAAGAATTCTCTAAGAAATTACAAAGGACGACCGAATATACTAGAATTAAGGAGTAAGATCGCCCGAGCTAGGTTAAATTCCAGCATGCATATTACATTAGTAGAGGTACTAAACAAAGGTAAGCGGTTATAAGAATAACGGACTCTATATAGAATTCTTAATTCGTTCTTAATATACTGCAGATGTTAAAGAGTAGAATACATCGAAAAGAAAGACAGCAAACACGGCAAGCCCGTCTCAGTTAAGTACAATAGTTAGCCCGACCTCCAACACTGGCTAGTTCTACGAGACAATCTAGTCGACGCCCCTCGCAAGCGCTATAAAACCAATCAAATTCGGTTAGTTAAGTTGTTTTAATTTTAGGGTAATACGGTTTCCTTAATAGGAACGTCTTTATTGCCTCCCTTAGGCATGTTAGGAATTTCGTCTGTAAGTAGTTAGTAAGCTTTCAAGACAAGTAAGTTCTCTGAGCGACTCTAATTCCACCGTTGACTGCACGAAATTCTGACGAACCCCATTATTTAAAGATAGGATTTCTAAAGGACTGCGGTGGAACTCGCGACGGTAACATGATTTTAAAGCAGTGCGACTGCCATTCGATACTTTGTGGTGCTACTGGCTGGCTTATTGCTGGCTTATTGCAGTGATAATGGGGTGTATGTCGGACTCTGTTGATATTGTGTTTGACTGCGAGACTACCATGGAAGCGATGCATTCCTTGAAAACATTTGCAAGCTGAACACGAGGTTTTGTGCCCTGTAGGTATTGTGAAGGCTTCGATCGTAGGAATCTATTTGCATGCGTGCCCCAGACCGGACATAACCTCGTAAGAGAGGAATAGCTTTAACCGCGTCTTGGATAGTAAGCTCGATGTTCTCACTATATCTACAACATAAGTCTAGAAGAGACGTAGACTAAAGTTCTCGTACGAGCATACTCTCGAATTCCGTACTAAGAAACTGGGGAATACTCTTAGAAGGATTCATACTAACAATTATTCCTTCAGCCTCCTATTAGCACTATTAAGAGCTGTTTAAGAGGCTTACGTTGTACTACAGGTGAAAAATAACCGCCGAACGTCACGGTATTCGTATTAGGACTGAGACGTTTTCTAAATAAGGCGCGATTATACGAAGTATAGCTACTTTTCTATAAGAGCTTATGCTTGCGGGCGAGCTACTCGCAATCAACGAGTATTATCGGCAGTCGTTCGATAAACATGGGTTTATTATACACTAGATCAAACACGAAAGACGATAAGAGGTGCCAGAACTGTGGAATAGGGTGATGTTGTAAACGGAAGAGATCCTTTGCCTTTCACGACCCTGCGTTGTGTGATCGTGGTGGAAAAAGTATGTTGCATTCCGTATACGGGCACTTGACTTAATCTTACACGACGTCAACTAACGTGCGAAAGACAAAGGTATAGCGGGACATAAAGAGGCCTGTGCCGTAAGTAGGTCAAATACTCGGAGCACAATTCAGCGCGGACTTGTGAAGCTGGTGTTGAGGCTGGTATTAAGGCCACCAAATGCGGGATTGCCGGACCTGGACAGGCGCGGATGCGGTGCGGCTGGTCGAATGGGGGCATGGCATTGATCTGGCGCTGATCCCTCTAGCGAGCTGATAGGGTACTGGCGTTAGAACGGTAGCGTCACACGACGACGACTCCAGCACTGGACTTGGTGAAGAAGAGCAAGACGACGACACAAAAGAGCTGATCGTAGTTGTTGGAACCTGCTGATGCAACTAAAGAGATCCCAGCATCAGCAAAGCAGCGGAGAGGCAGGGTTCAGAGAGGCCCACAATTCAGAAACGACTGCAGCCCGGCGAAGACATTCCTGCCGAGATGACCAACCCCAATCATTTGTCCAAGGCGATGCGAGGCTGAGGCGAGAACAACATGACCACCATTTCCGCTTTCGATCGAGAGCCAGCCGGATCTATTCCCCAGATCGAGATCATCATCCTACCCAAACCCGAACCTCCACTTCCACTTCCACACCTCCGTCTCCAGACGACGAGCTTCGTACACATCGGACAAATGTCAACTGACAGCTCGCAGGAGCACGGAAGTGTCAGCGACGGCCACGGACACGAGCGCAGCGCAGCGCTCCTGGGGATCGATTAGAATGTGCCTTTGTCAGAAGGAATGAGTTCTAGAGGCCGACGATTATCGAGCATAGCTCTGTCAGGGCCTCAGACTAGTCCGGGTCACTTAACGGAACCTCAGATCCTAGGAATCGAAAACCACTTTTAGAGCTGGAACATACACCCGCAGCATCCACGACGTTACACGAAGCACACCCCGTCTAAAGAAGCTACAAATCAACCTTGAAGGCACCAGCTCTATTAAATAAGATCTTAGACTACCTATAAATAGGCCACCACAGCTTCAGCTGTGAATGATGGAGATATTCAAAATTCTCCCCTTCCCTCAAGCTGCTGCTCCAGTATTCAGCTGCTGGCACCTCTATGTGCACACTTCGGCATTAAGACGGATAGTCAACTTGGGAGACCTGTAAGACTCTGCCACTCAATTCATTATATCGGAGCTCGTGTCTAGACTTCAACAAATGCCGGGGGTACGCTACTTCGTCGCAAGAGATATTGGAGCGCTATTACTTGGCGGGGTGGATCTAGAGGAGAATTTGCGACTGCAAAACTGGAGCACGTTGGGCAAGAGGGCATCGTCTAAAATAGGCTCTGGGGGTCGTCGCTAACAGCTTAGATAAGCCAAGTCCCTATCTCTAGGCCACAGGTGTATACCTATGAGAAAGCGTGGACAGGCCCCCAGAGCAAGTCAGGTCGATCAAAGTATCTCTCTAGGCTGACTTCAAAAGAATCTTGTATTCTCACAGAGACCTCAAATAATGAACCGAATCAGAGCCAGTCTAGAACACACCCGAACCAGCGGCTGCAAAAACTCGAGGACGCCGACACCTTCCTGGCAGGTTAAAAGTGTACGTTGAAAAAGCCACTCCCTCAATGAATGAGGATGAGGAGTCTGTGTTTTAATGCGCCAATGGGGCGGGCTCCTCTATACCTTCCGGCCTAGAATGCTTCTTCGTAAAGCTTGACATGACACTGCGGCCCAAACGATGGTTGCAATTAAGCCGAAGGCGTGAACAATATGGATGTCCAGCTCCTCTTTTTTATCTACCTGTCCACGACTATATCTACAAGTACGTTCTGGTTTGATGAAGCGCAGCTTTGCCGACATCGGTTGTAAGATTGATAGAGAAACACTCCTTTCAGTACGTTCGGAACGGCGCTAACATCAATAGCCACCGCTCCTAGCAGTATCTTCCTCTGCAATTCAAATTCTTACCCGTTGTCTACTTCCGTCGAATATTCGTCCCAACAAGTCCACCTATTCGCTACGCTTTCGTCCATTGGCGCGCGAGCCTGGAGTTTCAATCAACTAGTTTCTTCACCACAGCTTCGCTACCCATCAACTCACAATGGGTGAGCGCCCTTGGGCAATGTCCATTTTTCACATCCTGTGAAGTTTCTCAACACGGTCTTTGCTGCCGTCATATTGGTTTTTTGTCGGATCTTCAGCTGTGCGGTGGACCTGGTCCAGCAGGAACAACTACTCGGTCCGCAACGAACTTGAATGGCTCAACGAGCTTATAGCGCGGACACGAGCGCATGTTTGGTGGTGAGTTGTCAACGTACCTAGTTAACTGGCGATTTTGATAGCGTGCTGAACGTTTGCCTGCAGAATCAAACGCGAAGTCTTCGAGACCCCCGTCAACGAGCACAATGCACACTTCCGTCGATTGGTGAGAACACAATTAGGGGCGTTTCATTTAGGATGGTGAGCGAAGTTACGGCGCACGCTACGACCCTGGATCTCTGGCCATAATCCAACAAAGTCTGATGATTCAATAACTCGAATTACGAATATGACACAGTGGACCATCAAAGGACACGGTGAAATTTTTGAACTGTTTCTATCCTTTGGCCAGTTATACTTGAGATCCTTCGAGTTGTGTGATCTAGGGTAGCCTGTGGGGACAATAGCTCTGTAATTTCTAGATTAAGACTTTTTCGCTCGGCTTACTTTGCTGTTAGTGCGATGTTATAGTGTTTACCATTCAACACTATCGATCTCAATTTCGGAACATTGTGTGCCAAATTCCGCGCGTTGAGATCTATCTATAGGTTATCCGCTTTACTTATTCTCCTAATTATAAGTCTATTAACTGTACTATCTATACTACTTGGGGGTTCTCGCTTTCAAACTGGAACTTACTCGGCTAACACTTACTCTACTAATTTCTCACTACTAGTTCTCGCACACCATCTCCTGTCTCTACTCCTAATCTATCTTACACACCTTTCAAGGCCCAGCCTAACCTAAGATTCTATCCACATAGCCGACTCATAGTTAAGAGATGCCGAAAACAAGCCATCAATAGCCGTCATTTGCCAGTCACATCATACATGCTGCGAATTGCGTTCCATACCTTCGGCTCTTATCGCCAGATCAAAGCTACGACAAATACATTACTAGATAATAAGCGATACTGTACGGCTCGCGCTTGCGTCGGAGCACTGTCTGATAGAAGTTGGGATGAAACTGACACCAAAGAGAATGGTGGTGTTGATCGATGTACAGCTTAGGAACTATGGTAAGTCAAGCTATCTATTTACCTTCAGAATCAAGTGTGACGGCGTTGCTTTCAGCGGGTGTACAAGTAAGATCGCTTTGTGATGTCTTCGTTAGATCTTCTTCAATCGTAGACGTCATTGTCAGCTTTAATCAGCACCGCAACACTCTAACACACCTAGATCCTCGCCACAAGTTCCGCTTCTTCGCCGCAAACAAGTCTGACGACGATGAGCTTATATAGGGCTCCGATCAGGAGGAGTAAACGCGCCGTTGTTCTCAACTTTCTCTCTCGCTAATTGCAAATCCGCCTTCCTCGCAATAGTAAGTTGGTGATAGAACTAAGTATATAGTTCTAGCAAGGCTTTCCTTCCTAAAATCTACCCTTCTAGATATAGCTAATATTACTTGCCTAATCGCGGTTCTTCGCCCTGAAGCGAAAAAGGCAAGCAACACTAATAGAGGGGAACTTTTAACTTATTCCAACGAACGCTTATCTATAACCGTGACCTCTAAGGAATTATTAATACTATACCGCCGATCTAGCTTGAATACCATCACTACAACCCCTAGAACAGGGGACATTCGGATATTCGTAAGAGAGCAAAAACGAGTGTTCAACTTTAACGGCCACATACTAATGGAATCTGAAATATAGTTGGAGTCTGATTAACACTAAAGAAAATATGTTATTCGGGTTCGTCGATATTAGACAGGGAGCGGATGAGTACTCTTCTGCTTTTACCTGCTTCTATCCCCGTTAGCCATTTTCGACGCTAATTTGACTCCGCTATACGGTTTCGGGAGTGCTTTAATCTCCGATTACTCTAATGGAACTTTAAACCAGTGAGCAGGGTTGGGCAGTAGGGGCTGAATGCTTGTTGTGGAAAAACTCGTCTCTGGTTATATAAGAGTGCGCATACATCTTATTCTCTGGCGATGAGACTTGCTTTGGACCCGGATTTGTTGAGGCGGGGCTGGGTTGAGTCGGTGAACAGGGATGGACGAAGATGGAACAGGTTGGCATTTAGAGACACTAGAAAGAACGTCGCTTGGTGAATACCTCAGCGATGCCCTGGTTACGAACCTTGCAAGTACGGCATATTCCGTAGTCACTAATCTCTTTGTTCTGTCCCCTAAATCCTGGAGCTGACTTGGAAAGCTAGCTGAGATGAAGACGACAGCGCTTTCTTGGAACGCTACTGGCTAGAAGGTCTTGATGTTAATACGAGGTATGCTTTCAGTCCAGTCGCCACGTTGTTGAAAAATGATCCTACCGCGGGTGCGAGTAGCAGACAGATTGGATTAGCGCAATTCCCTCGCTAGCTGTTATTAACTGCTAATACTATTGACGGATAATGTGAAATCGCTATACATCTGCCACTTTACCCTTTAGAAGATCGTCTAATCTGTAAGCGGTTCCTCACTTCCACGGCCGAATCTTGCGGCCGCTTCATCCATTCTAAAGTGATAGTACTGAGGAAAATTACCCGTCAACTTGCATGTCCTTGCTAGGCGATCGCTGCGTATTCTTGCTTGAACTGAGAACCGATCACGCGACCGGCTGAGGAGACAGGCTGTGGACGGATATGGCTCGTCGCGCTTCACCACAACCCCAGCAAACATGTGTTTGACGTTTCGAATGGAGAAACTCGCGATCTATCAGTTGCGAAGGTCATACACGAGACACTTTGCTATCGGACCTGTCTACCACCCTCAAGTCCGACAGTCAATGCCGTGTTCTTCAATTTGCGGACACAACCCTTTCACATTACATCACTTTTTACTACGCAAACTATCGGCCACACAATATTCTTCATAAACACTGAACTCATCATAGCTTACAATTCATATACTGTCGAAAAACGCGAAGCTGTTGGCTCTTCGAAATAGGCTTTGCTTTGCTACATCTGACCTGCACTTGACTTACTGCAGAGCAATGCGAAATTTCTCACTTCTTATCATCACCGCCAGGAGATGCCAAACCTCGTGAAGCAGTCATAGCTCAACAATGAAGAAACAAAGTCAGAGTAGGCCCTCAGGTAGCGTCATACCAGCTTTGAAGCTAAGATGCTGCTCAGGAATCGTGCTGATGCAACATGCACAATGTATCTCGGAGCAGGTCATGCGCAACGTCGGAAAGCCAAACGTACAAGATCGTCATCTATAAAGCCAGCCTGATGATGCGACTTCCAACCAATGATGTCCTGTTTCTGAAGCGTTGGGGCAAGTGAAATGGTTCTTCGGCGGGTTTGCACGAAATGAATGCTTAGGGATAGCTGGCGGTGAATATGGAGAGCAAGGCCTAGTGTGTGAGCGCGCGGTTCTCTGCGCCCAGTATATAGTAGTGGGGTGAAGAGACATGATCGGATGGTGTAGATTGCTGCAGGATATGATTGAAGCTGTGAATGATGCAGCGGGAGAAAGGCGAACGTGCTATATGGTTTCGCTCTTAGTGCCTATGTGCGATGCGTTGCAACGACATAACAGATAGTTTTGATATTGAGTACTCGTAGAGCGGGCCAGTGAAGAGGCATACCCGAAAAGAAAGATGCAGTGGATGCACAACTCATGTGTACAGGAAGAGAGGCTGGCAGAATGGCATTGTATTCCGCTTCAAGAGATACCTATATGTTGATGGCTAGCTTCAAAGGGACAATCGTGCTATTACAAATGCATCGTGAATACCATCTCTCTTGCTGGCCATCAGCCCTTCCTGATCTTCAACCTCGCGTAGAGATTTCCGCGAGGATGATCATGACAAGTGTGGATGAGGGCATGAAAATAGAGAAAGGGCAACTGTCGAAGGAAAGTGACACCTTTATATCATTATAAGTAACGAACGCCAAGTCACACCTCATTGAGACAATAAGTGAAAGACGACCCTAATGCGTATAAGGAAAGGACAGCGAACCCCATGCGATGGGCAGATATGCACTACGGTAATCGCCAACAATGCGATGCTAGGGCTCACACTCAAGCAAAGGTGTTTAGAAACTCATCGACCGCGCTGGGGCCTTTAAAAACTGCTACGTCTGGCTCCTCTACTGAGGCATGGTATCCTGGGGATTGCGAGCGTGAGTAGTGGTTGCTGGGTCCAGCGCTGGGGCTGCGGGTCCTGCTCTGGCTACGGCTCTGGCTGCGGGTCCGGGGACGGTCCGAATCCAGCTCAACAATCTTGGTGCAAAGCAATTGAATGTACTCGCACATGAAGATGATGCTCGCCTCGCTACTGGCCTGGCGTTCGAGTAAAATAGCAAGGACTTCTATCATGACAGGCTCTGGAGAGGTCTCGGAGAACTCTGTGCGGTCCTTGAAGTAGTGCAGCACTTGCTTGGGGATGTAGATGTTGCGCAGCTGTTTGCGCATGTCGGCTACCATGTCACGCCCTAGGACGTTTCTGACAGGGTTCCAGTCTGGGTGCCTCAAATGAAATTCGAATTCAGAGACTGTTCGATCAGGTAGAGCTGGTGCATTGGGACGGGGTCCTACCAACACTCGGCTGCGCCTGGCGAACTGCATCGGTCGCGATGGCGCCGGGCCTGACGCCGAAGCTGGCTGTCCAGGGGAAGCGGGGGTCGATTATCGGTTATGACGAGAAGAGTGACCAATATCCGGAGCCGCAAGTTGCTCGTATTCCTCTGGGTCCGATTTGCTGTCGACCGCGGATGCGTTGTCGTTGGCGAAACGGACGTTTCGTCGCGTGCTTGGTCGTAAGCGTTGATCCTGGATGACGGGTCCTTGTGCTCCAGTTCCGTAGGCGCGATTGTGAGTGGGTTCCGGCGTCGAGGTCTGCCGTCCCTGACCAGCCCTTCCATGGAAAGGCGTTGTCCTGTTGGCCTCGGTGACCAGCTCAGAATTCCTGCCAGGACCAGTATATTGGTTGAATATACGACCGTGAACACCGCATCAATCCTGGATTGTAGGATTTCCCGGATCGCAATACTTAGATCTCATGGTTCGAAGCGGAGTACGCTGGGGCTAGAGAAGGCGACCGGACTAGCCGAAGTACAGAAACGAAGTCTTTGTAGAGAGAGATGAAGAAGAAGACGAAGATGAAGAAGTGCCTGGCCAGGACAGCTGTGTCGAGCTTGCGAAGATGCACGATGCACTGCCAGATTCCTCGAGTGTGCTGTATCAGCGGCCGAATCGAGCCTTGCTCCTCACGCGTGACGCTAGCCCATGCTCGGCGAGTACTTCGGCTGGTGCGACCTAGGAACGCGAGGCGAGTCGCTCGCCTGCGAAGAGCTTGTGGGGTTTGCCGTGCGGCTCGCGAAGAGCTCTCCTTCGCCTCTATTGTTGTTGAGAAATTCGGCACACTCGTGTTTCATTTCCTTATCATTCAGATCGCTCAGCTCATATTCCAAGCACATGTCATGATAATCAGGTGCTTGGCCTTGTCGAAGGCTCCTCCGTCGCGAGAGCAAACTCGTGTGTGCAGGTATGTTTGTATTTAGAAGCTGGGAGGCTCATATGGTACGTTGACTTCGAATGAAGGTAGACAATTTACATGGTTAGAGATTCCTGTTCACTCCAGAGATTGGGCTCGACCTTTCTACTGAGCAATTGTGGAAGCCCCCAGAACGCGATAAATGATCACAGGAGACTGATATGAAGCTCAGTGAAGACCTTGCCGACAGATGCCATACGCATGACAACAATGGTGGTGTGAACCAATACCTCTTCAAGTTCTTTGCAGCCGCTACAAGACAGCTGGGACGACGGATTCACTGTTGCGCAAAAAATGTGTTTTCTCAATAGGTATTTTTATAACTCAGATCACTTTCACAAGGCTACAGATTCGTGGAATGTTTTGATGAGAACGTAGCTAATTCGATGTCCTACTCCCATGCGGATCTACCCGATTCCAGTCTACCTTAGCAGAATATCTAGCTCGCAATGCCTCCTCTTTCCGCTTCTTCTCCAACGTCTCATCCTCAAGTCTCCTTCTAGAAGCCTCCGCTTCGACCCCCCTTCGGAAGGCTACTTCCTCGAGCTTCTTTCCCAAAGCTTGCTCTGCCAGCTCCATTATTCTGACCCCTCGCAAAGGTGCGTGACTATTAGGCGGAGTCGTCTTCTGGTACGCGGCGTTCAATTTCTGTGACAAGAGGTCAAGTAGACCGATGTCCAGCGCGTACCCTTCGGAGTTCTTGACCTCATCGAAATCGAGGTCAAGGATCAGGCTCATCAAGGCGTGAAGTTCACGGGCTTGATAGTCGGTCACGTCCAAAGAATACTCGCCAACCATGATCTCAAGCCTGATAATGTAAGAATGCACGGATGGAGTGGTGCGAGATTTGCCTCAATACTGGGGATTCTGACGCGATTTGAGGAAGCCCATGTTGTTTGCGAGTATGTCAGAGGAATTCTTGTGAATGTTGGGAAGAAGAGCACGCCGATCGAATACAAAGAAAAGCTTTACGGTGGATCAAGTTTGATCATGGGAAACCAAGCGATCTGGAGAGCAAATTGCTTGCGATAGTTGTTAAAGTTCATACAGATACATTGTTGTTAAACCCAACATCCATTGTCCCACCACACAACAACTGCTCACTCCACACTGCGATGGATGTTAATCCGTCAAAAATGCAGCATTCCTTTAGCTAGTTACTCTCGGTTGGATCTCTACAGCGCCTCGTACTGCGAGCTTCTGCGCCAGCATCTCCCATGCAAGTTCCAACATCTCCTGTATCTCCTCAGGTTCACCCCTATTGAGGGTCTCGGTGCGGTTGTAGACATTGTGGATTTGGCGTGCAAAGAGATAGAGACACCCAATGTAGCGTCGGTGAGATCAGATAAGAAGGGTACCTGTGCATTCAAAGCAGGTTTAATTAGCAACGATATTGTTCAGATACCGAGTTAATTTGGAATCCTGACGGTATCATATCTCTTCCAGATTAGTTGCGTAGGACCTAGAGTGGTATCACCTGGATCAGAAGGATATCAAAGAGCGAGAAGCCCTGTTTGCGTGCAACAAACAAGGGTCATGTGGACGCATAAAGATATAGTGGTAAATCAACAGCATTATGGGCGAGTATGAGGAGTCTCGACTGCCTCGTATACAGCAGCTTCGTTCTTCAGCTGTCATACTGCTCAAGCTTTACTCTTACCTTCCTGCTGATTGAGTGGGTAGACTAGCTAGATTTTTACTAGCGGAGGTTGGCTGTGACAGCCTCGTAGTTTCGCTATGCGAGCGTTCAAGAATTATTCTTGCCGCTCTCTTCCTTAAATTCGTCATAATGCCATATCCAAAGAGCATACACCTAGCGTGATGTTGTTTTCGACACTCGGCAAGCTGTTCGTGCGAAAGCTACACAAGGTCGGCTGATGCCGATACAGCCACAACTGCGCCGGATGCTTTAAGAAATCGGCCTTTGCACCGGCATCCGCAGAAACTAACTGTCCCGTCTTCACACCTGACAACATCCACCTGCTCGTTGTTGTGCCGTTGCTGTTGCACCTAACTGCTCGTAATCCATTGCTTCGTCGACTGCCGATTAGCAACGACGCACAGCGCGTGCATGTCCTATTGAGACCGCAGCCGGCATCCCACGCGCCCATCTCTCCTTGCGCATGCGTCCTAGTTCTTGCGACACCATTCCGAACTACCTCGAACGAGGCGCTATGTGGTGTGGTCCGGCACCGAAGCTGCTGAGGGGCTGGGATACTGCCGGTGCTCGCGGCTACTGCAACGCTCGGGTCGCATCGCAAGATGAATAGAAAGGCATTGGTGAGTATAGCTGGTGGAGCGTTGGCACTGAGGCTCGCGGCTGACTTGGCGAGCAGCATCTGTTCGCTCAGCTCAAAGTGGCCTCCTACCGTGTATTTGCCGACTATGGACGTCGTCAAATGCGATCATTCGGAAACATCCTCCACGCGGCGCTTCCCACGCGCCTTCGTCGAAATTCGTCGTGTCCTGTGCTTCCGCCTTCGCCCTAGCCCTCGTTCCCGTCCTCTTCGCGATCCCTCTCAAGGTCGCTCCTAAAATACACGGTGGATAGGCTGCGCGCTTTCTCGTCGGCATTGAATCGGAATCACACAGCTTATTGATGTACAACGAGCCTCTTGTTGTTGCTCACAGGACAAAGGGAACATGGTCGCTCGCGACATCAACACCATCTGGAATGCCGCAAACATCTGCAACAACTTCGTTCCAATTGCTCCTTTGCGCTACGTCTGTCCCGCCTGGCTCTGGGCGACGCTTCTGGGGAGCGTCGTGCTGCTCCTGCAATTCACCCGGCAGCACTCCCACAGCTGTCGTGGCGCAAATTTCATGGCAAAGCAGTGCTTTCACCACCCTCACTCGCTATCATGCGTGACGTCTCTGGCCTTCCCTCACGTCGGGTAAACCCTTCCAAGTCCCGATCTCACGCACGCGCGCCTGCTCAGTCTTGCCCTCGTGCCTGCCCTGCTTCAAGCTTTGCCACACCACACCTCACACACATCAAGAAGTCCACGTCCACCACGACCTTCACATCCACACTTGCCAAGCGAACCATAGTGTGGCATCTGCTCGGCCTCTGAATTGCACGATATTGGCCGGCTCGCACCGTCGTTCTCTATTACGCGCCGGACAACTACGCCTTTGTGCGGCACACCGGGCTCTGGAGAAAACGAGGCTCAGGCTCGGGTGCTGGAAAGGCCAGGTCGCAGGTACGTCCCGAGCTGACCTGAACTCCTCGGGTACCGCTCACAAGCAATAGACCCCCAATACCGCCCTCGATGTCCTCGTTCACCGTGTCGTCTCCGCAACACATCCTTCGCTAGCTATTGCTGCTGCCTGCATTTGTCCGAGCCCGAGCTTGTGACAACAATCCTCCCCCCGTCAACCTTCGCCGTTGCCGGCTCGGCTGTCAGGGTGGCTCCTCCTACAACCGCAGAGCGCATTGGGCGATACAAGAACGTGGTCAAGGCCAATTGGGGCAGGAGCTGGCAAAGGAAGCTGCGGCAACGCGTCCCAGTCCGGACACCGCTCTCGCGAAACTTCGTGGCCGAGCTAGCGGCAATTTCGCAACAATCGAGCATCGACGACCTCGCAGCTGCGCTCAGTCCAGTCCTTCAGCTACCCCGAGCGACCGGAGACTACAGGCTCGAAGGGCGGGTGGGACGAGCTGTACAGATCGCAGACCTGGTGATTGTGAAAAGGGTGCTCCGTGAGAGTGGGAAGCCAGCCAGGCGCGCTGTCCACGGCGGGGAAACGGAGTGCGCATCCGAATCGGAAGATAGCGGGTCGGAGCACAGTTCGGAGGACGAGTCCGAGGACAACGAGCAGGAAGCTGCGACGAGAAACAGGCACGCCAAGCGTAGAATAGTAGTAGAGGAGGAAGAGGAGGAAGGCAACAGCGTTGCTTCTATTGAACAAGCTCGCAGAGCGCCCCCACCAGAAGATTTGCAAGCCGATCGCTCACTCTTACAATTGTTCGACGATCTGGGGCCGTCTTTTGCGCCTCCTGGCGACCCTGAACCGTCTCTTCCGTCAGCGGATCTGCAAGCCGAGGACTCAGGTTTACCCTTCTTGGACGGTCTCGAGCCATCTTCTGTGCTTGTTGACAATCTCGAGCCGTTCAGTGTGTCGACAAGAGACAACACCCTGGCCGACCGTCGGGCTCCACCAAGCATCGTTCACACCCATCAGCCACGGGCCAAGGCCACCAATTCCCTGCTCTCATCCCCCGATATGGGGCCCTCAAGCAACACCAGTGCCCAGCGCCCCTCTCCCTTGTATCCCATGTTATCCGATGACCCTCACTGGAAAGCCATGTGTCTGGCGGTGCAACAGGGCGCAGATGAGCGTAGACGTCTACAACACCAGGCCGACGAGGCCGACGAGCATCTCCGCAAGGCCAAGCACGACGAAGAGCAGTTGCCAACCAACCTAAACTCGTTCTCCTTACCAGAGCAGGCCGCTGACAGCGATGCCATCAGCAACCGCATCCAGCTACTTCGACAAGAGGCCGACAGGTACGACGAGCTCGATCGCGCGAAGAGACGAGCTCAAGACAAGAAACTGCAGGCGCTACAGACATCACTGGCCGCGAAAGAAAAGGTTGAAAGGCATAAGGAGAAGAAGCGGCTTTTTCTGGACTGGGTGGGGCAGCAGCTGTAGTGTGGTGTCCAGCTTTGTCGCCGACCCGTGGACACAACGAGTTGGGACGTAAAATATCAGTATCTGGAAGTTATAACGTTTGTCCTCATCGCGTCGGACATTACCTGCTGAAAAGCTTCGCTCACGACGCAGATAGGAGCGTTGGCAGTTGGAGGCGTAGGCCGAGTCGGGCCAAGCATTGATATGTGATTGATATGTCAAAACTTGCATAGTTCAAAGCCTATCGGGTCGCGTTGCTCACGTATGTATTCTGGGATATGGCTTGTCTGACGATGTACGCTGCTGGTCATCTGTTCAATAGCATGGAAGTTTGATAGAATGTATTACACAGCATTAACCAAGACTAGACCCGTGCCAGTGATTCCAACGTATACTGCCCTCGTTCCCGAGTCAGGCCTGACTGCGCCCACAGAGGGCAATCAATAGTTAGTGTCATGTAATTGATGTCATTCGCGATGGTATATGCAGGAGCCTTACAGCGGCCGTGTAGGAGTGCCTTTCCTTTGACTGTGCTTTAGGTATAGACACGCGATTAGATAGTAGAGAAGAGTGGCAAATATGGGAGGAGAGAACAAGGTAATCCATGGACAGTGAAGGACGGCGGCCACATGCAACATCTTGGTAGCAGAGAGACCTCTTCTAGTTCCCAGAGAAGCCACCCGAGCGTACGGCAAAACGGAAGAGGACTAATGGCATCCAGAAGAGAAGTCCGAAGAGCGAAACGATCGCCCACAGTTCTCCGGCGTGTCCCAGAATGAACAGAATGGTTATGATTGCCATGAAGACGCAGGCAAAGGCAAACTCGAGGAGAAAACGCGCAAACGAGCTGTCGCCACTGTTCCGCATGCGGCCCACCAGAGCCAGAACACCCATCATCGCGAGAATTGCTAAGTCTCTATAGTGACCTCAACGTGAACACGAAGATAATGGCGATGGCAGCAAAAATCCCGGACTGATGACCGACCGAGGTTCCTGTCCGATCTCGTGATGTCCAACCGCAGCAGAGACTTGGAAAGTCACCCTCGTCGCGAAAAGTTGGAGCATGACTGTCATGAATGGCGTGCTTCGGTTCCCAGAAGAAGATATTGTTGACTGCGAGGGGACAACTGTATTGTCACCTTCGGCGGGCACAACGACATCGTCGAGAGGTGCTTGCTTGAATTCGGTCGACGTGGATCGAGCTTCCTTGACGATAACCGTGTGCGGACGTGCGATATCGTCTGGGACGGTCACATGTGGGCCAATGTTGGAGATTTGAAGGGTAGCGTTTTGACTCTGAGGCATCGAAGACACCTGTTGTTGACCGCTGGACGCTGCCGTATCCCCTGTAGCATCTGGATCCTGTGACTCGGGTGCAACATCAGTGACAGATGATGATTCTAGCCCGACCAAGGCTGTGGTTCTATCGCCTTGATTTCTGTTGATGACAACATTCAGAAGCTCATTCTTCGCCACTTCATCATCTCCATTCAAGCTGACAATAGGTCCCAGTGAGCCAGAAGCCAAGTTTTTGTCGACCGAACAATCAGATGGAGAGTCTGGATGCTGATGCAGCGAGGTGGAAGTAGCATCGCTCTTCCACCAGACCGTAGTCAAGTTCGCAGGTTTCCTTTCGAGTAGGGAGACCGACTCGTCTTCGGCAGGCGTGCGTGAAGGCTCCTTGCCTGGGACGTTTTTGTCTGGGGAAGGAGGGGATCCGATGCCAGAGTTTTCTGAGCTATCGCCGCCGGTGTCTAAGTTGGTCAGCAAGGAGGAGTGTGGCAATATGCTAGGTCGCCGACTAACTCATCTGGTCATTGGCACCTTGTTCGTCCAAGACTTCGGATGCCGCCTTTACGACAGTCTTGCCTGTCGACATCGCGGCTTGCGGTGAACCAGACTCTATGCTGGATCTGCTGAGAAAGTACGGCTTTGCTTCTAGACGATGTTGCAAATGGTCAAGGGGTCAAGGATCGGGGTGTTTTGGGAGCAGGTTTTGAAGCCACGAGGACGGGAACCAGGATCAGTTACGTTGGAAGCAAGGAAATGAAAGTTGAAGAATAAAAATGCATTGGCAGAGAATAAATAGAGAAACGTGGAGTGGGGGTGCGAGCTACTCAGACTGGTTGCTGTCAAGCCTCGCATTAGTATGTGCAGCTTCCCGATACCCGTGTCAATCTCCAACCCAGCCATGGATGCCTAATTTGAAACATCTCCTTATTTCCACCGCGACCCATTCAAACCTTGTATTAATTCGTCACTCTTCGCTCTTTGGTCCCCACGCTCGGCGCCAAGGTATTACGCATATTGGGCCTGCATGTTGTCGAGCTCTGGACGGCGTTCCATGCCTGAAAGTCGCAACAATTATTTATCAAAAGCTTTAACGTGATATATATTTCCTACACGACGACTATGGTTCAACTAGGCTGGCTTCAAAGACGTGTTGAATGGCTGTGCCTTGTTCCCAGAGCAGAGCAACCCAGATAAAATGTTGCAGAGACGATGAGCAGCCACGGGGTCTCCCATGGCAACCCTTGAACAATGTACTTCTTCCTGCAAAGTAACTATGATAACTTCCATACATCCTCCACTCCTGGGCAAAAACCATGCAGCATCATCCAAGTTAGAAGCCAGCTCTTAAACCTCATGTCGGCCGTGATTGGTCTGGAATGACAGACGTTCCTGATCTTGCGGAAGACCTGCAACTCCGCCAGACCTAGATGGAATACGGAGCCATGTAAAAGACTCCTGGAGACTTCGCATGCTCGGCTGCATGCGAAGGCGGAACGTGGTAGAGACTGCTAGATTCCTTGCCAACCCCAAAGCCACCAAGACGTCCACTACTATGTACAGAGGACAAGTGCGAGGACTGATGTCCGAGTGTGTCGTGATTCTGTGGACCTGGCAGCCAATTCTGCACATCAGAACCGGCCTGGCTATACACTGGCGCACTATAGTTCTTGGGGTTTGGATGCGGCGGGTCCTGGATTTGAATGGTTCCTTGGATTGGCTTGTAGTACGATGGTTGTAGCTCCATCGTAGTGGGCGGTAAAGTCGGCTTTGGGGTCGGCTCCAATGTTGACAGTGTTGCCGACAGGAGTGGGTGTTGATGGTCTGTTCTCTCACGGATCCAGTGGGTGCTACATGAAGGGAAAGGATATGTCTGGAATGGTCGTCCACCGTGCGCTTCCTGGCTGGCCAAGTGGTAGGCATACGCAGGCGAAGGAGAGGGCATTTGTCGGAAGGGCATGACAGCATACGGCCTGGGCCGACGGGGAAGCATGTGTGGCACAGAAGTACCGACCTGGTACGTTAGCTATGTACTGCAGCAGCCATTGGGCAACTCACTCGCTCATAGACACACACTGGGCCACAAGCTTGTCGGCACGCCATACATCCCCCATCCGGTTCTACAATACATCGTATCTTGCGTTTCCTGCAACGCGTGCACTTATCGGCGTTAGATTGGTCTTCAAGGGAAGGACAGCTCTTACGGCGATTGGGGCCCTTCTCTTTGGATAAGGTTGGATTGGATGAGAAGTCGGGTCCATGGTTGTCGAATTTCCCGCATGTGCCAAATACGCCTTTATACCTTCCTTTGTGTAGGCTCCTTTCGAAATGGGCGCGGCCAAAGCAACTGTGTGCTACAACAGATATTGAAACCGAGGTTGTGCAGTGATCCGCCCAAAACAGTCATCCTGCGGTCACAGCTGCACGGACTCGCGGCGAGCTGTCACTCATGCTCTCTCGTGACAAGCTGCCACTCCTTCTTCCTCGCGCCGATCTTTGGGTTGTGGCCATCTCGCCACCCCAAAAGCTGCGTCGAGATGAATATGAGGTGACGATGATTTAGATGCTATATCCAATCCGTCCTGTCCAAATTCGACCTGATGCTTGTCTACGCTGGTATGTAGTAGCACATCAAGCAAACGCACGACGTTCACTGCCTGCACGTCACCGTTACCAGACATCTTGGCGGACCAGGATCATTCCAAAGAGGGCCAGGCCGTTTGTGCATCCCTGCTCAGCGAAGCCTTATCAGCAATACCGGAAGTTATGATAAATTCAAACGCGGCGAGATCAACGTGCTTTCCATCTAGAGAAGCTTGAGAAGTTCTGAGGCTTCAGATACTCAGGATTCTCGCCACAGCACAACACGACTTTGGCCTGATGCCGCGGATGAGAGAATTGAGGGGACAATCACGCCACCAGTCCAGTAGTACAGTACCGTAGAACTTTCATGTTAGCAGGGATAAGCGGTTGCGGTCCGATCAGACCCGTCCACTAACGGATGGCAACGTCTCATTAATACAGAGTTGACACACATCGTGTACCTACTTTAAAGAAACACACAGAGAGTTTAGAGCATGGGCGGGTGTCAGTAATGGGGGATTGCGCCGAGATAACGTGCGATCTAGTCAAATAAGAAGATCACTGGGCAGTTTACTGTAGCGTTTCGAAGGCGCCAGAGGTGTTTGCTGCGCACGATGGCTTGGCGAAACCTGTCATGTGTAACATAAGGAGTGGAGCGCCATCGCTTGGCGACGCGTCTCGCGGAAATCTGAACAGGCTTTTTGGACTTACGTTTTCAGGGGACAACCGAAGACAGCGCTACATGGCGATTGCGCAGAGCCCTCGACCAAGCATCAAAAATGATGGATACAAAGTGGTATCGTCATGTATGTGTCAAAAATGAGATGCGTAACGATTGAGGATCCTCGGGATTGTTATTGCCAATCCCACCCCTAATCGTTCCTGGCGACGGCCACTCGATGTATTCAACGAACAAAAATAAACCAATCGAGGCGGGGTAACGGGCCACGAATATCTGGCGGCAGTGAAAGCTGGACTTGCTGAGGAAGTCCCAGTCTCAGTTGTTTTACTTCCGATTGCGAACGCGCTGGAAATGATGATGATCTAGCGTAGAATAAGTGAAGCGTTGATATTTCTTTACGATTTCAATCTTTCTAGCTACATCTATTCGACTAAATGAATGAGAGTGATGCTGAGCGTGGTGGTCTGGTGTTGATGAAGCTTCTTCTTCTCCATCATACCTGTGAATGCTCGTTGAGTGAAGTAGAGAGAGCCGATGTAAACCTCACTTATTTTAAAGTACAAACAGTCGGTAGAAGGCCATTAAGCAAATATGTCTTCCGGCGACGATAGACTGCGTTAGGCCCATTAGCGTGGCTAAAGTCGAAGGTTCGGCAGAATGCAGAATACAAAAATTCTCTCTTTACGTTGAGACGTCGGTCTTCTGGCAGAAGCCATCATCTCTAGAGAGATTGCAAGATACCGCTTCTCCGAGTTGGACACTGTCGCCAGCTTTTCAAAACCCTAACTCCAATATCAGGACTCGACTACCTTAGAAGCCAACGCTTGAAACACGACAAATGTCCCTGTAGCCTTGCAGCTACTCGATCACTTTCGAATTCGACGGCATCTACGCGGCCACCCCGTTGTACATATACGATCGCTGCGATTACCCCAAGATTCGATCCCAACTAGGGTTCTGAAAGGTCTTTGCCTACACCGAGGCAGAAGCCATGGACGATGACAACCGTCAGCTTAGGAACTCGGCCATTGATCACGGACTGCCGGTCCGTACAATCAACAACGCATGGAAGATGATCCAGTGTGAAGACTCCCACGGCGCCAAGTTAGTCGGCACCTGCTGCACGTTCGCGGTCAAGCGGAATGAAAACAGTCGAGTCATGAAAAAGAAGACGCGTGTTGTCGCACAATGCTTCTCTCAGGCCCAGGTATCAACTTTACCAACTCATGCTCCCCAGTAGCACGTTACGACAGTCTGGAAATCAACTTCTGTGGTATAAGTAGACGTGTGCCGAACTCGGCAAGCCCGGATTTTGATGTTCTCGACCTCACGAGGGGTATTCGCAGCTAGGCCCGCTTCGTGCGAAAATCTGCGGCCTGCTAAGCGCTGACGAGGCGCGGACGCGTTCAGGCTGCCCATTACACCATCCCACTATCCCATCGCACACCAGTCTTCTTGAGTTAAGCGTACCTTCCGTTCCGCGACCGTCGCAATTTGCGGATCAGCAATCGAACAGATCCAGATCCACCCTCCAATCCCCATCCAGCGGGTGGTCGAATATGGCGGTCCCTTACCCAGACGCGACCGCCCGGCGCAAGCTCGAAGATGAGTTCCGCGAGTTCTACAGTGATAGGAACTGGGAGTTCAGAGTCAAGAGGGCCATTCACAGCATCAACGGAAAGACTGTCGAGAACAACCGTATCCAGGCCTACAACCAGGCATACAACCACGCGCCTCCCGGTAGTAAGGTGGTTGCGGAAGCCTCTTTCTGGATCACCGTGGGCTGCCCGGCCGAGGTTGAGCTCTCTCAGCCCGTCCGAATCCCAATCTGGAGGTTTCCCCTCGGCATTACCCTTGACACCAAATTCGTCACTCATCGCGACTTCCGAAACTCCATGTTCTGTCACTGCGAGGGTGTTCCAATTTGGCCGTGACGCGTCTTGTGACGCCGAACTGCTAGACCCCCGAGCCAAAGAAGGCTCCATGGCAATGAAGCTTCGCATGAGCCTTTGCTATGAGTGGACTAAGAACGATCCTGCTCCTGCAACAATTCTCCCAAGCTCCAATATCTCTGCGGAGCGGTGCGCCACGATAGAGGTCTGGCCTATCGTGAAAGTCGAAGACGAGGATGAGGCTGTCTCCTTCTCGGTTTACCTGAGACGGGTTGACGATGAGAGTGGGACGGAAACGCCTACTGGTCAGAGCCCAATGACTAGCATGTACGCCTACCCCCATCCTGTTCGCCATAAATTGCAAGTCAACATCGTTCATAACCGGAAAGCCCCGGCATCTAATGCCGATGTGTTGCTATTGCCCCGGTATATCACTGATGATGCCGGGGTAAGTGTAGCTGGAACCCTCCTTTTCCCAGCGCCCGGGTCCGCGCCAACAACCTATATTCCTGGAGACCTGGTACTTTATACCTGCTCTGATTCCGAATCTTATGACCCTGTCAGTGTTGGCCCTAGGAAGATGAGCTGTGTCATTATCGCAATCGAGCAGCCGAAAGAGGATGAGCGCCCAACATTCGTACTTCCTTCGTTGCTTTGCTCTGCAGTCCAGCCCGGCATCGGTCAAAGCGCCAGAGGGATATAACGATGACACATTGCTCATGTCCAACCTTGTCAGGCGACTCTCGTACAATCGTGATTCTGTCCGTCCTCTCGCCGATTCGCAGTATAAGAGGGATCTTGGGAAGCTGAACTCCAATGTCTTCGTGCACTTACAAACACTAGCTGTGCTAGATATTAGAGGACTTCAACAACTATCCGGGTCAATCGACATGCGCTATGTCGTTAAACCACATCACTTCCCTTTCCGAGCTCTTCCCACGGAGCTACGGAGGAAGGTCGTCAGGGCTTGGCTCCAATATTCGGGGCACGATGGTAACCAGGAGTTGATTGGTCACTTCGCCGACATGTATTCGCGCCAATCCGCGTACAAGGCAACGGGTTCATCTCGTCTGTCATAGGACCTTTACAATGTCACATTCTCAGCTTCGCAAAAAGCGATCTACAGCTGTGGTGGCGACACTGCCAAGGGGTATCATATCGCACAACGTTCATTCCATCGATTCAATCCTTTTTCTTGACCGAGTCCAGAACCAGATGCATCGAGGAGTTTGGGACTGCGCTGTGTCCAGGAGCGGTTGGGACTCTGGCCTTCGACTACTCATGTAGCATCTTTCTAATGGTTCAACTGGCTGGATTAGGGACCGCGCCTTTATGGGAACCATCTGGCGATTAACTCTACATCTCATTAGGCTTTTCATGGAGCATCTTATAGGGCACCTCGTTATAGTGCGCTGATGGAGTTTGGGTTTAAATCTCTCCTTTTGGGCTACGTCATGATTGTGGTGGCCGACTCTTTTGATGTTTTTCTTCACGACCGTTCCGTTTGAACCTCACCTCACCCTTCCATTACTATTTCGGTTTGTCAACATCATCAGGTATTGGAGATGGAGAATTAATCCATTGACTCGAACCTCCACTTCGTCATGCTCAACGTTGTGGACGTCGGTCGTTGTATGTTTCGAGAAAGCACCGTGGATGCTTATGTTGCTGTGCTGAGAGTAGACGCGCCCAGCGGAGATGAGCTTTTCGTGAGAGTAAGCCAGTGCCAGGGCAGAAAGAATATTGCCACCTCATATTGACGAACTTGCGATGGTACGCGTGTTGACATCGGCTGATATGTAAGTCATGCGTACCTGCGTCGCGTCAAGGTGAAGGCAGGCGAAGGATGAATGTGGAAGGAGCGCGTTGCGCCCGATTGAGCGCGAACGCACAACTTCACCTCAGCTGTTGCCGGAGACCCTTGGCATAGGTACCTCTTAGGCGACTTTCTCAATTAGCCGCTACGGACAAACTCTGAACCTGGCTGGAACTACATGCTCCGCGACCCATTCTTCTTGGTGCTGCAGTCCTTGCTCAGTCTCCCGAGAACAAGATTCGTGCGGCATCTCCAAACAGTCTCAACTTCAAACGATCCTTCTCAATTGCCGGCTATGGCTTCATATACCTTAGATCTTTGCCGAAAGGATGAAGAATACGAAGCGGCTTTGTCTATCAGACGTACGTCTGTTCGCTTCTTGTAGACGATACTCACGAGACTGACACAAGTCAGGCTCGAATAACGACGCCTCGCGTCCCGGAAACAACATGTCAGTCAGTCGCGCACAGATTGAAGCAGGTGAGTTGGTAGCATCATGCGGATGATTATGATATTGACTGTTTCATACAGACATAGATTCGACGATAGAGCTGCTTGTTCAGGCCAGGATTGCGCTTCGTGACAACGATCAGGGTCGCGACAATGTCCGTATTGAACTTTACCAAACAAGCAACGCGACGACCTCGAGCATGCAACCCACCCAGGAGCTTACGGTCGAGGTGTATCATGATGAGGAAGACGCCAATCCAGCATGTGTGAGCGCAAACTGCGACCATCTATTCAACCCTCACGCCTACACAAGCTCTGACAACGAGGCCGGCGTCCAATAACCCAAATGCCAATGGACAGACTCCCGTAGAGGATTACGGCAGGATTGTCGGCATGCAGTCTATCACCGCAATGAAGAAGGTCCGCAACCACACTCGCGCTGTGGACACTTCGGTCTCGCCCATCCGCCAGTCCACCTTAATCGCAGGGCCGAAATTGGCTGGAACGGTGAAGAGATGGTTGAAGTCGCAGGTCTCTTGGAATAAATGATGGTTCTCAGTGGAACGGAACGTTGCCATCAGTTACGAGGTAGGCGCCTGCTCATATGATAGCAGTGTCTCCAACACGACAACCACGGCACACGCTTCAAGTACGTCTTTGTTTCCACATACATTACCTGTATACGTTTTCCATCTCGCTCGAGCCATGAGACGATCAGTGGTATTGGAGGTTGGACGGAATGAGATTTACACCTTAATGACCTGCGTCTGAGTTGTGTCCCAGATCGAGGCGTAAAAAGTGTCGCTGCGGACAGAGGCGTTCTTTACACAATCCTTCCCAGTATCTTTGGTGTTCTGGACGAAGGAGGGGTCCCAATGCGATTGCGAATGTATCTTCTTTATGTGAGTATCTGATCGCTTACGATCCGCAACTGCTCTTTTGACTGACTGTGTCTGTTCACTATTGGCGTTCCAGTCCAACATTCATCGTTACATGCCTGGATGTGGAAGGCGATCGCGAGTATTTCGATATCAGTTCTTCGCCGCAGAAGACTTAGTCAGACCGTTGTCGAACCAGCTTCCTGCCGATAGTTTGAAGTTTCTCAGAGCACGAACGATAATGGATATGGATCCTGGGTCCAGAGTCAGTCAAGTACACCAACGGCGACAGGCTAGCGGACAGCGTACATCGCGAGAGCGTTGGGAATCGGTATTGGCAGCGGCTGGGCACAACGAGCCAACAGGGAAACACGACGGAGCTGGAAAGGGCACGGTCCTTCCTGAATTGTCCGCGGTATCGTTTCCATGCGAGCACACGACAAGAAGGTGCAGGTGGTAAGCTGAGGAGGTATTGTACCGCTAGCTTACGCGTTGCTGTTGACTTTTGTCGAGCCTTGTAGAAGGAACCTGTACACGATGTAGAGCTCTGATACGGTCACCTATGAGCGAAAAGGAAAGGATAGATACGAGCTGCAGTTCTCTCGCTAAGCCACACATATGACTAAGACGGAGAGTACTTTCGCTTCATTGATCGGAACTCTCGAGGGAAGGAATATGCACGGTAGATAACGTCTAGGAGTCAAATAAAGCACATACCAGGAAACCACTTTTGTTGTAAAACTACCTGTGCACCTCAATATGATGATTATACGAAGATAAGGAAGACATAGGAAAAACGTGTCATGAGAACCACTTCGCTAACTGAATACTTCGATAACAATGAAATAGACATCAGAGAGCGAGATATGAGGCACAGAAGGAGGTTGTGTGAGATCGACTCGGCATCACATCGTCCCAGGTCAGGTATGTTGTGGACGGGTCGCTATCTCGACCCTGAATGTCTATCAGTATGTTTTCAAGGATGGGAAATTGATCTCAGTTGGCGTGGACTGCAACAACGCAAGTTTGAGTATGTTTTGGCATATTGACGTATTGACGGCGTGATAACAGTAGACAGGTAGTTGTGGGGAGACAACGTGACGGTAAACGGTAGCAGCTGAAGTGCGAGTCTTGTGCGGTGGCGATTCTCGCGAAACGATCGGCGGTCGGCACTACACGGCACGCTTACCCGACCCGGGGGCTTGGCTGAATCATTTACTCATCCCTCATCCTGCAGCTGAGGCATCAATCAGCGGTGCAGTCTCGTCACCGTGCAGCAGTAGCATTCTGTGCGCCTTCTCGACAACCCAAAGCACCGTTTGCACAAAAGCATAGGCGAAATTGTCTACCGCTGCCCAACCAACGAGCTGATACCATACTACAAGTACGTGTAGAAGACGATCCCACGGAATGGACTCGAGCGGTATCGGGAGAACCATTCGCACCAGCCAGGACAGCGCTACCACGGCGAACAGTAGAGCCTGGATGGCCAGGCCTAGGGGGCTCAAGACAGAAGGGCCAGGGCGGGTCCGGATTTCGCGTATTTGCGGAAATAATGCGACAAACGCTAGCAAGGTAACAACAGGGCCGAGCAGGTATACATGGAGAACAGCGACGAACGCGGAGAACCATCTGCGTCCTCCTAAAGGATCAGATTGTGGGGGCGGGAGCAATTCGAGAATGACGGGGCCTAGTGAGACGAGTGCAAAGCCGACGTAGATGGCCACGACGACGGTGCGATTGGTCCAAGGATGGTGAGAAGGGAAAAGGAGGCACATGATAATTCTTGTGGCGAGATATACACGGTCAGCTGATTCCGTTCCAGCATTCTTTCCAGCGCTCAGACCTTGGAGACCGCACTGCTAGGGAATTGCATTGACTCACAGTACGAGTTGGCAGATGCACACCACGGCAAAATGGGCCAAGTTGAGCCATCTTCCCCACGGCAGCGGGAAGCGCACCATGCCATCATCATCAACTTCATGGGACATGGCCAAGTAAAGGCCGAGCGCAAGCTGTTCCGTCGCTGAGATGAGGTTGAGCAAGACATAGTAAGGCGAAATGCCGACCGACTGTTGGAGGGTGAGGATGCGGCAGTACTGGGGCCAAAACGAGGCGGCGCTTAGTACGATGAGAGCGCTAGACAGCTGTATTAGCAACGGTTGGGGCTTTGTTGAAATGGCATACATTTGAATCGCGGCAGCAGTCGACGCCTCCATGGTGCTAGTATGTAGTCGATGACGATTTTGGTCCCAGCTTGTAGGTTGACAGCCTTGGAAGGTAGGAGTGGGTGAGGTCGACACGAGCCCTTCTGCGAGTGCTGCGAAGTGAGAACGATAGCAGAGGATATGCCGGATGTAGGCAGGTTAACCACTATTTTTGCGATTACTGATTTGGGTGAAGTCGGCGGGTGACAAGTTGGCGTTGTCGTTATGGGTAGGTGGTTGTCGTTGGTTCCACTAAAGTAGGCAAGTGGGGTCGTGGCCCATGTAGGAAGTTGCTTTAGGTAATAACAAGTGCGGCGCGGGAAGTCACGAGTCCATACCGGACTGCATCAAAAAGCGCATTCGTCCGATTACGGAAAGAAATATTACACATGACGCCCCTGTAACACCTTTCAAGCTGTTTTGTGTCCGATAGGTCGATATTAGGTACCCTTAATGTCTTCACAGCGTCGGGCAGCGCTTCTCAACTATATTTCGCCTGCCAGTTGGGTCTCATGCCCAGCCGCATGTGCCATGTAGTAGCACGGTTGCAGCCGTCAGATGTGAAGTGCGGTGTTGTGGAAGAGGAAGAGAAAGAGGACGAGGAACAGTGATTGCTATCTTTACGTTCCGAGCGTACTACGTATTTAGACGTACGAAGTATTACAATGGCTATTCTTTCTACTATTTAGTTACGCCCTTTTAACTACGCGACTATTGTGTTTCACATGGCAAGTTGCTCAAGTGTCCCCGGCACTGCTTCTTGTATACTGCTACCTTCAGGGCATCCTCTTCAGCCTCTCATTCACTAGGACCACACGAGTCTGCAACGACAGAAGCGCATAAAATGGGGTGTGGAGCGGCCTCTTACGCTGGATCGATGTCCACTCGCAAGATTACAACCGCTGCTCCACCACCAATAGTACCCACACTATGGCATCTCCGCTCTTTCGTCTCATGTCTGTGGCAGTAGCCGCTATACTGTTCGTCTTCACTCTCGCGGTCCCTCCAAGCGCCGGCCCACAAAATGCTTCCGTAATATTTAGTAAGCGAGCTTCCGGGGACAGAACGTCCAAGTGTTGACTCTGACCATCTCAGGTGCCGATAGGGGCGTGCTAGGCTGGCCTATCAAGCGCGGCTATGTTGCTTTCGGTGACTCCTATGGAGCTGGATTGGGCACCGGGACGACAACGACTGACGCATGCCGAGTGGGTTCGAACAACTTTGCAGATCTGCTCATGCGCTGCACACAAGACAACAGTATCGATTACCAGCGGATGGTGTGCTATGGCGCCACCATCGTAGGCCTGAACAGGCAAATCGACGAATGGAAGACGCCCGAGCATGCGGACATTGCAACTGTTTCCATGGGAGGCAATGACCTGGGGTTCTCGCACTTGGTATATCATTGCATCACTACTCCTAACCCCTTCCGGTGGGTAAACAGAGGAAAATGTGTAGAGGCCCAAAACTTGGCTAATACGCTGCTTAACGATGTTGGGGCTAATGGGCTACGTGCTAATCTAATAAGAGCCTATAAGAGAATTCTTGAAAAGTCAACCAGACAGGGAAGTAACTACACTTTATAGAGGTATTGTATAGCGAAACGTTTCAGGATTTTCACGTATACGTTACGGGCTATCTACAATTCTTTAACTAAGAAGACTATGACTACGACCGAACTATATTCTGGTACCTGCACGAATAATACGACCCGCCCTCCGATTTGCCCTTTAACAGATATGCTCTGCTCACGACATAATTGAGGGCCGAGATGAATACTCTTTCTAGTACGTTGTAGAGTAATATAATACAAAGCTTCTACTGTCTAGCTTACAAAACTTTAAATTATGACTCTTCTCTATTGAGTACAGTATAACTAATGAAATTTATCTACTAATGCCGTCTCATTATCCAACATGGGGCCACAAGGCCATCCAGCTCACTTGCCGATACGCTGCTGCAGGCAAGCTCCTAAACACGCTAATAACCTCCGCAAGAATCACTAGCCTAGCAGCAATGTATAATATATACGCGCAGCTCACTAAGGAGGAAAATGTCCACTCTCTGAGTAGCGTCTTTTTCTTCGCCTCTCTAACCCAAATCCACAGCAAATTGAAAGTAAAGTCGAACCAGGAAGAGGTGGATAAGACAGGCACCAAGCCGCCAAGGATCATGACGCCAAGGAGAGTAAGGGTGCTAGCCCGCCAAAAAAAAAAAGGTCTACGGGCGTTGGGAAGCCGAAATTCCACGCCAAACAGTGTATACCGGCGTGAACAACCGAAATAATCCATATGAAAGCGGCTTCTTTGCCGGTAGGTGGAGGCGAATAGTCGTTGGGTATGCGGGTGAGTGGCCGTTCCTGCAGTCCGCCAAAGTGAAGAAGCCTAAGACGGCGCTTCCAGCCATCCCATACTGGTTTCTCGACAAAATCCATTGGGGTATCAATATATGGGACTGCAGCGTCAGGGCCAGCCTCACAGAGCATGTCTCTAATATCCCATTCAACGCGAAGATGAATCGGCGTTTCCGCGTTCTGGGCCTTCCTCCACCAGAAGTACTGTGTAGCTAGGGTGGGAACCACGAAAGCCATGGTGAAGAGCTCTAAAGGGGTGACAGGAAGTCGCTGGATTGCACGGACAACGATGTTGCAGAACAGCCACCCGGTCTGGATCACAGCTACCCACTTTGCGCATCGGTCAGCTTTGCTCCGATCCCAAATCTCCCTTTCGGTGGTCCTCGGCATCTCCAACTTTCCTTTAGAGATTAGATAAGATATTGAAGTGGCGTTGATGGGGAATGGAGGACAATCCGGCGCCTCTAGAACGAAACCCCCGGCGTTGGCATAGAAGGCATGAGTCTCGGTCCAGTCTCGAATCCCCAAGTTATGCATGTCACGAATAGACCTTCTGGCTGCGTTCCATTGCATGATTGCGAAAAGAGTCAGGAGCTCTGGTGCAGTAATTGCCAAGGTTGCCCAGCGTAGCTTTCGCCAGAATGTCGTCGAGAATCCTTCGTCTTTGCGCGGAAGGTTGTGGTGCATGACGGACCATGTACAGACAAATAACACAAGCAGACATGACCAAATTATGCCTGCGGTCCCGCGATTTCTCGGCTCGGGAACCCACCCGAGACGTGCAGGCGTAGCAGTGATGCAGGGCGCATTGACTGGCATCGATGAATCCATGATAACTGAATTGTATAGAGGTTTTAGTCTATATATATACCGATGTTATTCAATTTGATGGGCTGCGTTGTCTGCTGCCTACGTGTGCCGCTGATCTAGCACCGGCTCATAACCCGCATTGAAAGCACACTGAGAGTCTTTGGCTGTGACTAATTCCCTGACGTACAGCATTCGGCCACCTTAAAATCCTGTCAAGAGTGCGCAATGTGCCATGAGTTGTACTGGCACTGCGCTCCTCTTGCCAACGCATATGGGAGAGAGCTATCGGCCTGCCTAGCAGAACAATTCGCTCATTAGGACAGGTAATATGATGCCTACTGCTTTGCAGAACATAATAGCGCATTTCGCTAAAGTGGCAGGAAACATCCAAGCAGGAGACGCCAGCATTAGGCGCCACATGCTGTAGATTGCAATTGCAAAGAAGTGATAAAACAGAAGCATAGGTTGTTGGTAGATGCCTCCCATCAGGGCACATGGTCCTTCGGAACTCTGGCCGCCACGTTGTATGTAGAGCATGAAACCGCGTTGCATGGGTTCTAAATGCGGATCTAGTCGATCATATCAGAAAAATCTAGAATGTGAGAGAACAACAAGTGCTGCGATGGAGACATACCGGTGGTAACGAACAACGCATACAGCGCCTGAGCTAAGATGCTAAGAGTGATGCTGTACTTCTTGCGTTCGCGGTGGAAACTTCGTAGTTGCTTGGCGACGGCGTGGGCTTCGTCCAAACAGACCGCTTCTGGGCTGAGAAGGTCGCGTAGAAGTAACACGTCGTTGAGTGCAACGGTCATGCCGCCCCCCGTCAATGGATGACGAATACTATTCGCATCGCCAATCGCTAGAACTCCCGGCACGCTGGTCGCTTGGGACGGCAGGTATTCGTTTGTCTGACTACGAAGTCGATCTTTTTTCATGGCCGAGATGAAGTTTGCTCGGATACACTCTGGGAGCCTTGGTGCGACGTTACGCTTGAAATATTCCGGGGCATCGCTTGCATGGATAGAGCACGGTGCATCCATCAAGATCCGAGCCTCATGGGATCCAATCTGGTACATAAGGACCAAAGGACCATTGCCTAGTATACCGTGGGCAAAACCCTGGTACTGGAGTTCCGAAGCTACCATTTCTAAGCCCCAGAATTTCGAGATCACTTGTGGTCGCACGTCGTGCAGCTTGGAGCGAAGGTTAGACTTAGAGCCATCGGCCAAGATTGTGAATTTCGCGAGATACTAGCCAGCTATTAGCAGATAAGGTCTCTGATGGTACGTAACGCCGTACCTCCTTGTTCATAGGGCACTTGATGCCCAGAACCTGACCAGCCTCGTTATCCGTTACGAAGTCGGTTACATTCGACTCGACAACTGTGACCTTCTCTTCTTGCTTTGCTAGCTTTCTCAGCGCTGAGATGAAATTGCCATGATGAAAGCTCCGCCCTTCTAACGTTGGTCGCTCTGTGAAGATGTTGTTTGCGCTGCCGTCGACCTGATGCGGAGATGGATACGGGAATGTCGTTTCCTCCCCTTTCCACGATACGTGGTAGCCCAAAACGGGGATGGCATCGATGTCTTCTAAAACTAGGTCGAGGTCCAATTTCTTGAGAGCAATCACGCCCCCAGGTTGTAGAAGCTCTCCAACAATGCGATCGGGTCTCTCCAGGCTGCGTTCCAGAAGAAGCACCTCGTATCGTTGGCGTGCCAAAGTGACTGCAACTGCAGAGCCAGCGACACCGGCCCCTACCACAATGAAGTCGAAGATCTTGCTCATGGCTTTAGCACTTCTCCGTGAGCGGGTAATGTCTCGACAGAAGACTCTCCTTCAATGCGAGCGAAGGTTGGGGAGAGTGAGCAAACACGAAGCTCGGTCCAAGGTTGACTGACGTCACGGCGCGACCCGCGTGCGAACACTGCACCATGTCACACATGACCCAACGTTAGTACCATCATCACCTTCCACTTACATCTGCACCTACGAATTCACGTCGTGCAGTCCGACGTTGCCCTCTCCTTCGATGACACGATTATCATTCTCGACTAGTCGCCAAGCCCACCAGAACCCTCCCCTGTCCGCCCCTCGCTGGGGGCTTGGCTCTCGCGAAGAAGGGCCATCTTCCAAATGAGCAAACAAACCTTAGCAAGCTGAAGTACATCAAAACGATCGCCAAAAACGCTCTACAAAGATGAAAAAGAACCAAGGACATGCGCTGAAATATTGATCAAGGACCTTAAGCACGACCTCGGTAGGTACGGCACTCTTCATTAAACCCTGGCCAGAAGACTACGTCCGGGGTCAGCGCAAGAAGCTCCGGCAGTTGAAGGCCAAGATTGATAAGAAACCTCAACTGAGCGACGATGAGAATGGGGTCTTGAAGGAAATTCATTCTTGGGCCAACTTTCTGAATGACCCTATGGTTGGGCGTTGAAGATGTCGAGACTGTAAGTGTCTCTGGTAAGGATGGCCGGTGAGTAGAGGAACGATATTGGTGGCGTGCCCGGTCCCATTGTGTGATTCTACACATACACACGTACCTCGTTGAAGAAAAGAAGTGGAGAATCAAAGTACTAAATGCTTAATAAGTCACTTCTCTATCTTCATCAAAGGAATTGTACGAGGAAACAATGCGAGACGAGATTCGGACTAGTGGTGGGGTGGTTGCTGGGGAGGCGCGAGTCGGATGCCGACATGCCGATGTTTACCCCCGCAACAGCGCCACAGCGCAACAGCGCCCCATCTTCGCCAACTCTATCCACATCACCTACACCATCATGCGATGCACCAGCACCAGACCGATCGCATCTACTCATGGGCGCGCTCCGCGTACGAGTCGTGCCTGCTCCCCTCGCCCCCGCCCGACAACTTCGCCACCGAGTCGCCTCCCCCGACGCTGAAGCGCAGGCGCGCCCTGTCTCTCCCCGCACCCAGCGCCCAGCGCAGCGCAAGCCCGAAGCGGCGGCGGCTCGAAGATGGCGATGAGGTGCTACCCGACCAAAGCGCGTCGCAGCTCGGCGCGCTGACCGAACGGACGACCTTCAGCGCTCGCCGCAGCCAGGTGTCGCAGGCGAAGCGGTCCTCGAGCCCGACCCGCGAGACGCCTATCATACTGAGGAGCGCGAAGCCTCCTGTGGTGGTCGAGGGCCTGAATGGCCTGGGGCAGGCGCCGCCAGCGGCCGTACAGCGACTGGGCGACCTGCTGGCCGAGGGCGTCGAGGCAGGCTTCATTCCCGGAGCCCTGGAGGTGCGTTGTGCAGGGTTGTGCACCCTTCTGAGCATAGCACCGCATGCTGCGGCCGAGACCAAAGGACTTCGATCGGCAGGACGACCGCCCCGCTGACTCTGACGAGCTGGCGAACGTGTGGAGGAAGGTGAAGAACATATTCATCAACGCGCGAGACTGCAAGAAGGGTAATCGCGACGAGAATGCGTGGTGCTACGACGTGGTGTGGCCGCTCCTGCTTCTCGCCATAGCTCTGTACGGCGATAAACGGTGGTGGCTCCAAAGCGTGTACGTACAGCCCTTCCCCCCAGAGAGCACACCCCATATTCTAGCTCCACAACTGACCGCCTTCCTGCTAGTCAAACCCAGTCCATCGAATCCGCGTACCTCTCGACAGTCCCCGCCCCCAATGGCAAGGACAAGGCCATCGACCGCAAGACCGACTTTGTCCTCGCCTACTCCCACCGCCATCACGAACTCTCCGCCCTCTACGAACGGCTCCGCGCCGCAAACCACGACGTCATCTCCCACACGACCGATCCCTTTACGAAGCGCACCGCGCTCTTCTCCGGCCTCGAAGTCAAGCCTGATTACGGCAACCTGACCGAGGCGGAGCTGCAGATGAGCATATGGATGGCTGCGTCGCTGCGCAAGAAGCAGGAGCTCGCAACCGCTGCCGGGGTCCCGTACAAGTCGCTGCCAGACCTGGTCGAGCCTGCCGTCGCCGTGGTCGGCCACCAACACTACATCTACTACGCCTTTCAACAGGACGACTTTGTAGACGGACAACGCGGCGTGCACGTGCTGGGCCCGGAATCAGACCGGTTCGACGCGCTGAAGACGGACTCAATACGTGGCATTTTTCGGCTGTTGAGGCTGTATGGGAACTTGTTGAGGTACGGCATGGATGAAGAGGAGAACGGGTACTGGGGTAGGTTCTTCAAGCCAGTCCTTGAGAACATGGCCAAGAGTGAGAGGGCAGGAGCTGCATTATCGTCTTAGGAGTCATATATCCTGTTGTCGTTGTTGTTAGGTTGCTTGTATACAATCTGAACGCCGGCGACTTGAGTTTGGCGTGGATGGGCACAACAACTTCGTATGAAGAGTCAGTATCAGGCGCGAAAGTTGATCCATCAATCTCCATTTTCTCATGTTCAAGCTGCTCGGTCTGGACTCCAAGGCGCTCCCCGAGTCCTCTTCTACACCATTTCAACAGCGTCAAGCCATCAAAACCGGAGTCGCGCTCTCTTCAGCACCAAGTTCAGCTTCCTGGATCAACCAACGAACGCGTAGTCCTCCAGCACTGTATCTCAGCTCAGCCCGCGCCCCGAATCCAATGGAATCGATGCAATGCCGCAGCAGCGCGCCTCAGCTATATTCAAAGTGCAACGCCTTCCAGTCCCCTTCTGCAGGCCGCGTCACGTACGTCAAGGTATCTTCGATTCGTTGGTCGGCAAGGACCGGGGCGCTCACAGATACGCCTACCGCATACACCTCAACACAAGACGCCTATTTCCTCTTTTCTTCCTTTCACTGCGACGGGTACATCAGCCGTAGGTTATCTGGGATGAGATGGCGCGCGACGGTTTGGTTTCGGGATAGGTGCTGCATGTATGATCTGGCGCGTGCATGGGAAGAGGAGCTGGAGTATGACGTAATTTAGTGTATTGCGGGGTATTCTCGTGCCGTATGTATGCGGGGAGGTCGGCGTATGTGGTGTTGATGGATGGGGTAAAGGGATGGGGAATGAGTGGTCATTTCTGAAGGTGGGGAGCTAGAGGGGCCCAGTATAGAATTGACGCGCACGCGCAACGAGTAGAGTCAAGGGACGAGAAGGAGAAACTGAACAGGGACGTCGGGCTGAATGAGGATGAGTCGATGAGTGAGGATGGATCGATCAACAAGGATGAAAGCGCTTACAGCATGAGGGCGAAGAAGTCGTATTGGACAAGACAATGGTCGCCTAAAGAAGCACCACAGTGATGGATTATAAAGTGATGGATTGTAATAAGAGCTTTGAGTATTGCACGTTGACGCGCCAAGATTTATTTGCTCATTTGGAGGGCAGAAAAGACTTGATATCCGCAACCCGGCGGCGAAGGACGTCATGAAGCAGAACCAACTCCAAGGCCGCCCGACTGGCTCTCTATTGCTCGCGCCTACCCCCCCATCCTCAAGCTCCTGCGGTGGAGGATTCGTGGCTGTCCTCCGCTCTGTTTTGATTTTTGGTGGTCCTGTCAGCAGGCGCAAAAGTAGATGTCTTCGACGCAGAAGCGATATCTGGTCTCAGCATCGTAAGTATGAGGTACTCACCCAGATGTAACGCATTGACACTCATGCTTGCAGCTATGAAAGAAACAGGGCGCTTTAAAGCCTTTGCGTCTTGCTAGATCTGAGCTTATTGAACACACATTGAATTCGTCACAGTCGCGTTCACTGCGGCGTGAGGATAGCGATGATGTACTCACTGCACTTCGTATTAGACTGTCAGATCCCGGATTCGATTCTGGAAGGCTTGAAGTAATCGAATACGCGATGTCCAACAGCGCGACTCTAGGAGGAGTTGAGGAAGCAACGATCTGCAGCGACATCGCAAGTGAACCTGTTGTTGCATTCACATCTCCTAGCCTGAGCCCATCCAAAATGCACTCGAGAATCATCGTATCGCGTCTATGGATCAATCAAGCACGCGAGATCAAGAAGCACCTCACACTCTGGAGCGAGCGCTTGCAAGAGTCAATAGGTCGCGAAAGGGTCATGTACTCCCGGGGGGCTCGGAACAGCAACTTCAAAGGATCTTGGGATATGGGGCAAGAGTAGCGCCGAGTGTTTCGCGCGCTGAACGGGCGAACTATTATCTATTCATCTCCCCCCAGCCAGCTCTCGTGTCGCACTTTCAACGAAGTTAGACGAGGGAACACCCGCGACCATACTATAGCTTTCAGCTTCCAGCTTCAGGCTGCTTGCCGCTTCCTTTCTGCTCAAACAACTATAACGGTGCATCGGCCGCGAGATCGTTGACCTGTCCGCGTTGATCGGTCCTGATATGGACAGAAAGAAGCACAGACAGACCATTATACTGGCAAAAGCGGGGTGGTGGCACGACGCTAGCTCGGTTACTGTTGAGCTCAGTTCACCATATTGGTGCCGGTTCATTCCTCCCAACAACCTCTCACCCACAGTTTACTTGCTGATTTCCATCTCCCACTTTCGTACACAACGATGAGAATCTTACACGGGACACGGCTTCATGGTGCAATACATCAATGGCTGCAATTTGCTGCAACATTCGTCACGCCGAGTGGCTACTTCCCTTGGACTTGGATGACAGCCCCGTTGCCAAACTCCTCACCAAAATCGATGACACCAACACTGTTTGACCACAAGGTCATAACGTGGGAAGCCGATCGCGCAAAGATCGGACGCCCTGCTGGTTCTCACGTGCGACAATGCACTTAGATAATCACCTCAGGGCAGGAGATAGAGTCATGCAGCAATCGATTCCTTGCAGCGCAGCACTACATCAAGCTGTGCAAATGCTAAGCCATTGAACAGATCTTGCCTAAATTAGACCTTCCTGGCCATCTTCGGCAAGCCCCCCTTCGATCCTATGATAGCTTTCTTCGCCGTCTTCTGGGTCTGGTGTTGGTGGCATGAAGACAGCTGGGAAAAGCATTTCAATCGTATCTCGTTCGTCAGGGGCTCCTGCCTCTAGTCAGCGCGGGCAACAAGCACTGACCTTCACACGCCGCTTCCGTGGGGATGAGTTCCACCTCAGCTAGCTGAGGCTTTGCTTTTTCCTCGTGATTTGGCAAAAAGGATCCCCCCCGAAACAGGATGCGTCTCGACCACTTCCTTATCCAAATCTCTAGGAATTCACCTGTAACCGGAAAAGGTAGTGCGGCTCGTAAAGGTCTTAGAAAAATACGAAAAGGAGCAATTTGAAGGCACCCACGTCACGATTTAGGGACCAGTTGTACGCTCACACGAGATGTCTAATTAGGACGCGTTCCAGGTCACGTTGCTTTGCCCTCACTGTTGAGCTTGTATGACCAGCTGAAGGCTAAAGCTCTGCAACACACTTTTGCCCATTTTAACTGTGGAGCCCCGATATTGGGACGAGCAGGTGCATTGTCTTCCGCTCATCCAATTGATTCACGAGCGGCACGAAATGTGGCAATCTGCCTCAAACATCAGCCACGAAGGCGTAGGTGCTCAATATTATGGGTTGAGCCATTCATCTTCAGCCATTGCACGGAGGCGCCCCTGGACGGTACATTCTGTTGATCCTGATACACACCAACCTTCTACGTACAGAGTACTTCCGACGTCCCCGTTCGAGGACCAAAGCAGAACGGAGCTTACAGCCCCAAGAGCGCTTTACAAGCCCTGAATCCCCTACGCATCAAATTCTTCGCATCAAATTCCACCACGTATCTCTTTCTTGGTCATCAAACACACCGTCCATCACCTGCATCTCTCAGTCGATCGCACAAGCAATATCCGACGATAACATGTCTAACGATTCTCCCCTTAAGCAGATAATGTCTTTCCTTAACCACTTTAAAGTCACCGGAGAACTTCGATCTCGCCGAGAACTAAGCCAGGCGCTTCTTAAAACCTTAGGTACTTACTCCTTCTCCAGTTAAGCGCCCATCGCGGAGGACCTCGTGGCTAGCCATCTCAAGGACATCCAAGCAGCCATAGACCGTAGACCGACCAAAGAAGGATGGTAGATCAAGTACCGTCAAAAGGCGACGGATATCTTGCTTGACCGAGTGCTGTAAGATTCTACCCTAGACTGGCCATTATTTTTCTCCAATCCCGCTTAGCCAATGATAGTACCCGCCACTTTCAGGTATATCAACTGGATTATTGGGGTTCCGGGGTGGCAACTGCCGCTGCTCTTGTCGTTAGCCCAGCGACACTCGTGCGTAGATGAGGTCCGCCACATTACCATCGTAACCGAACCAATGTTTCCTAACGAGACGCACGATCTCAGCATACTTCAACATTTCCACAAACTCACCACCATGAGGATTCCCGTGCGGTCCGACTACTTTCCGGAGAAGAAGAACGGCGGTTCTCGCTCTGAATGGCCAACGAAAGAATGTGACGAGCTGATCCATCTATTGTGTTTTCAGGTACTCTGTCATTTACACCATCTCCGTGAGGTCAGAGGATGAGGCCATTCCGGACGAGCTGGCTTACGGAATGCCAGAGTCTGCGCGGTGGTGTTTATGCTACTTATGCTTATAATAAGCGAAGATGTATTGGAAGAAGACGGACAGCTGATAAAAGAAGCACTAGACGTTATTCTCGAGACAATGACGTGCTGGAAGGAGACGAAGAGTGGACGAAGACAACGTACCCGAGGATGATGGAGAGCTGACGAAAGATGGTTCGCAAGAGAAAGCCGTTGGCCTGATAGAACTTGTACGGAGATGATCCGATTGCATAGTATTTTTTAGCGCATCCTTTGGTTGTGGATACGCGTCTTTGAACATGAATTCCCCGAAGGACAAAAGGCCTAGAATACCTAGAATGTGGACCAGCATCAAAGCAGGATGCACCTTCTCCTCGTTCCATCCACAAGGGCGGGAACCGGAGTCGGATCCTGATCGTCATGGCTCCCTGCGTCTATGTCAATGACCACTGTACATCGAGACTAGTTCTCCAGCTTCTTGATCCGCGCTTGAAGCTGTCGCCCGAGCCCTGCCGCGAGCGAGCGAAGGTCGAGTGCCACTGCACGGACACTCATGATGTGCTCTGGACGGGTGATCCTATCGCATTTACGGCAATGCTAGACTCTGACCTCGCGAGGAAGCTGCCATCTTGTCTGCCAATAGTGGCGTTGACATGGCCAACCGTGTGATTGTCTAGGAAGTATCACCACTGCAGCCAAAGGTCAAAAGGGTGTTCATGATCGCTTCTGGGGTCCCTGCTATGTGGTAACACTTCCGACTGAGCCGGCACCGGAGACGTTGACTGGGAAAGATCTGGTAATCCCGCGCCTCTTTTCGTTCGCACGGGGCATCGATTCTGTCGCGACTGGCGGTTGTGTAAGGTGGTTTGGAAAGCAGTGGTGCGCTGGGAAATGGGTTAGAAGCAGGACGTTAGCCGATGTTGTACTTTCGTGGCGCAGTAGGTGAAGGCTAGACTAGCAACGGGCTCGCCCCAAGATGCACTAGCTATTCTGGATTCTTGGGCGCATTCGTAGGAAGACGACGCAGTTCCGACACTTTCGCAGATACTAAGAATTGCGAGAGAGGCCTGAAGGACGTGCGCTATTTTGGACATCCTTACCTTCTGTTCCGTGCAGACGAAAATGCGTGTTTGCGGCCGATGCTAGGAATGCCGATAAGATAGCGGCTTCGCTCGGAAGAATGGCGTTTCAAGCTCTCGAATAGGTACTTACATGGGAACCTACCAACTACTAAACCTGACTCCATATCTGCTACAGTGCTCCAGCGAGGTGACACCTCTGCGACCTTTCGTTGCGGAAGAAAGACTGGCATGGTGCAGGTGGTTAGATAATAGGACGAGGTGAGAGCGCCAGAACTGGGATTCATCCATCGCGGGATTTGTACCCTTCGATTAACGTCAGTTCCGATGTGGATGCCCCATCGCTCAAGTCGGTGTGAACATCGCGATCATGCAGTGATAGCAAGTAGTCACGTTTTAAGCCGACGTAAGGCGCAGTCAGGTCCACAAGGGATTTTTCTAGAAGCAAGCAAGGCTTCCTCCGTACCAAGACCGGGTAATGCTTATGGTATCATCATAACAAGTACGTATCTAAGATGTCGGTCGACAGCTACAACTGTTAATTCCTAAGCCACGCGCTCACGCCTCCGGTACCACCATGACGTAAAGTCCTCAACTGGCTTCGCGCTAGCGCTGCAGAAGCTCGACCGACACATAGCACAGAAGATGTTTCTCATGAAGAAGAGAAGGATACGCATTCGTGATAGGCTTTGTGTGAAAGAAATCCATAGGATAACTTTCCATGACTAGATGCGACAGGTCAGGACCAGAGAAGATTCGATCCTAGTCTATTTCGTACAGAAGAAGCACAGGGTCGCCGCTAGCCGAGCCCACTCGAGATGATGTTGTTCAGCCCAGCTGCTTGATGATAGCGAAGCCCACTCGGTGAAGTCGATGAAGCGGTGACAGCTTTTCATTTCGCTCATGCTCTAGGCCAGATTAGCGGTTGCCGAATGTCTGCTCAGAAGGACACATACCCAAGCCAGCTCATCGATATGAGGGATTCTTCGATTGAGCGCAGTCGATACTTGGCGTGGAATGGAGTGATCGCATTACGAGATACTCCGTCATCCGGGAGGATCTGCAATCGAAAGAGCGTTGTCGCCTCAATCCAATGGCCAGGCCCCCAAAAACCCTTGAATCTATCATCTTCCCGCGGATGATATCTTGCGCAGCCTTGGGCGACCTCAAAGCAAATTTGCACGTACTTCCATTCAGTCGTTGTCACTTCGAGCGGAAGAAGCGGTTCGTCGTGCACTTGCGTGTTGATATCTGAAGAATCTCAGCGAAATTCCAACAACGTGGTCATTGGGAGTGCGAGAGCCGTAGCTCCTGTCCGGTCACACCCCATACAATATTTGGCAATCGATCGAGGAAGTACTCACCTTGGAGTAGCTGCAGGTCTTCGTCAAGCTGGGATAGAAAGCACGTTGCTTCTGCGTACGTCGGTCTTGGGCAGATTGATCGCGCGCTGTTTGGGTTGGCCATTGCTGATCACGCGCTTCGTCGATATTCGGGACGCGGATGTGATAGTGATGTGCGGGAGTGAGTGGATGAGGTGTTGTGCTTGTATGTGAGTGAGATGATTGTAGGTGTGCGTCAAGTTGCTAGTGGAGGAAGGTGCGACGAATGCACCTTCTGTTTGCATCACTCTTCCTCCATCACTGCCAAGAATCAGGGCCGTGAGCGACTCTGACTCAGTCCTCTCCTCTTTCCTTCTCAGCCCGTCCATTTGCAAGATAGGTCGGACATTTGAAAGGGCAATTCGATCAGCGGCAGACCACCTGCTATCATCGTTCGAAACGGCAACTCTGATTGGGTGTACCTTCCTTTCGGTCGCTTGCACCTCACCAACGAATTCCAACTTCGTCACGGAGAAGCTAACAATTACCTACTTGTGTACGTCAAGTTGAGTTCAACTCTTCTCTACCCGAGCTTCTCGACAGAGATATAATCATTATATGCCTAGATCGAGATTTCCTAGGCCCAAAAGCTATACACCTTGGGCTTAGCGCCATGCCATATTCCGCTCCCAATCCTTCTCCTTGCGATGCTCCTTCCCCCTACGACGAATCGCGTGGAACACGACGACCGCAGCAAGATGGAGACAAAAAGCGTACGGACGTCTCTACTGCTTCGACAGCTGCATCCGGGCAACGCGCATCATACACCAGCAGTCCGGATCATTCTGCGGCGGATACATCCCACCATATAGCCACAATCAAGACGGTAAAGGCCGATGGAGACCAAACAGCGCAAGCATCTTCCGCATCCGCTCGAAAAACCCAGGCGACAGCTCAACTACTACCATCTCCAGCCGACGTAGGACCATTGAGGGAGCCTTCCCTCCAATCCTGCACGTTACAGGAGCCTTGAACATGTCATTTGCTCCTGCATCATCTGCTGACCTCGATACGTTTCTCGGAACAGTCTATCCCCCCCGTCCGCACATTTCCCCGATGAATGGGATCCCCGTCCGAAAACATACAAGGCGCAGCGAAACCAGGCGTGTGGTTCCAGCTCCACCATCTGACGGATCGGAGGAAGCTGAGTAGTTAGTTGGTTAAGAGTCGAAGTTCATATCACTAAGATGCTCAGTGTGCTTAGCCGCGGCCGATTGTACCTCAGGCTTGCAGGCGGGAGTGGTGTGGAGGAGAGAGCTCGGAGTTGGCTCAGTGGCCAAGGCTGCAACTGTGCGAGTGGTTATGACCCTTGTGGCCTCATGTACGAACAGGATCTTGGAATGTGCCATCTCTGTTAGAGATGATCGGGAATGGCTGGCGGCAAGTGGGCTTGTGGTGACATCTCGGGTGTGTGGTCTGGGCATAATGACATCGGCTGGGAGTTTGATGGTTGTTCTTCTGGCATTGTAAAAGAATCTTTTCATGAGTTGGCTGGAGGCCATGCAGTACTTGGTTTGGTTTCTAATCCAAGTGTTCAAATTCTGGGTAGATTGTGACCCCTCGCGTTGAGACTTTTCGGTTGCGGAATCGTTCTTGATAGGTATGCGCCACCTAGTGCCGCCAATCTGCAGTATTCAATTTTTGTACTCAGCAGAATGTAATGCTCTCCAAGTACCTCTCGCCTGTAGTAGTCCGCCCAGCGTATCGATTGCGAAATGCCTGAATACTGAGAGAAGTGTTGCTGATGCTGGAGTCGAGCTTGGAGTCCTGTTGGTACAGCCATAGTCAGACTTTACAACGAGGAATTACAGTCCGCCGAAGCTTGTCTCGTTCGGGTATGTGTATCCCTCTCGAGCTCGGTTGTACGAGTTCATTGTACCTTGCGTAGAGAAATAGATTGGATATAGTTGTTCGCGCACCTACGGTCAGGCGCTGATACTGCCTCGGGGCTAAGCCCCCTAAACATTCCCTTCGCGTGATTTCCAGATACTGCGTATCGCGTGATGTATCGGAAACGAGTGACTGAGACCCTCACACAGTGTTGTTTTTCTCGACGCGGTCTCCTGTACTCCGTGTGCGCCTCCCGACAATGTAGGTGGCGGCCCACTTTGCCGAATTGTAGTTCTCGAACCACTTGGCTGCGTGCTATGTCCTGCCAAGGTTGATTGACCTGACGTAGAGGTGGACAGTCCGATGGATCTCCGAAATCCAAACCAAACTAGAGCGTTCATGCTGTACCGTAAGACTAGTGTGTTCTAACCTGGGCATGAAGAAGTCCAGACATGCCAAATTCCAGTGGTACGGGGCGAGAGTGTGGCTGCCATCGCACGAGTAAATCACTCATAGGAGTAATATAAAGCGCGAGGTCGACGATGCTGAAGGAACAACGGCAACAGATGCCTCGAAGAGTATTTGAATTGAGCATATCATAGTCAACGAAAGTCCTCCAGGCCTTTGAGCGTCATATCATAATGCAACGTCTGGACTTGAGCCATACCGTTAAGATACTACGTCGCACGGAAGTCACAAACAGGCAGCCATGGTTTAGGGAGAGTGGTTTGAATTTAGGTGATACGTGATGCTTCAGGTAGATCCGTCGAAGCGCGCTCCAATCTTAGGGTGTGCCGTGTCCAGTAGGGTCCTACCAGTAGCCCGCAATTGTACAAGAGTGGGGGTGAACAGAAGGATAGAGGAGTAGATGACGAATCTGCTGAGCGAAACTGAATTACAGAGTCTCTAGGAATCGCATAGTACTGATGAGTCGATTGTTTGGTAGTTTGTATTGTGTCTCTTGAATACGTGCAGTCGGCTGGGTAAGCTTATTACAGACTTATTTTTGAGCATTGCACTGCTCCTGAAACTAATGATATTGAAATCCGCTCCGTATAACTACTCTTTGACGATTTCGTGGCTCTAAACAGAAGGGGCGGAAGAGTAACCCGAGATCTTGCCAACCAGGGAAGGGAATCGCGCTATTTCTCTCTGTCTCCCTATCTTTCCTCCTCGCATCTACTGGCACAGCCACTCTCTCTTTACATATACCAACTACTTCTCCTTCTTCGAACCAAGTCTTGAGAATCATATTCACAGCTGTCTCAACGCCCATAGCAATGCACTCATAGCACAGAAGCTGTCAGATCCTCCCTCTTCCTATCTCATCTCCTCCACATTCGCAAAAATGGAGTAGAAACGTCTCCTGCGATAATCCGCTTCCAATCCCGATTCGGTTCGACAAGGGCGACCAGACTCGCGAGAGTGTGTTTGAGGGGGTATTGGTGTACTGCGCTGAGGATGAAGCAATAAGAGAAGGTCTAGAAGTGCAAATTTGACCTAAGATAAAGTCTGCATGAATTATATCACTTTGCCAGGAACGCAAGTAAGAACAAGTTTAGTCGGCCTTGGTAAACACAGAGGATTGAGCAAAAGTCAGTTATCACGGTGCTGGGGAGAGTAGTTCCGGTTCATGCGCACTTACTACCTTTCCCCTGGATAGAGGCGGCTTCGGGCTAGGATGTGAGAAATCTCGATTTCGACGTTTTCGAATAGTAACAGAGCTGTATCGTGCAAACTTACTTCTAAAGAGCGCGGACGTTGGCGGGGTCTTGGCGGTCTTAGTTTAGGATAGACTTGCTTCCTGTTGATGTTCAGAATACGAATGGTTGATTTGGCGTGGTCTTGTGGTCCTGACACGCAATGGAGGGGGTAGTACTCGGACGAGAGGGGCGTCAGCCCACCATCATGATGTCAACTCCGGCGACCCCATGGTGACGAACAGAGGTTCTACGGAGGGATAGAGATTGAGATAGCGAGAGGAATTGAGCGGATGAGTCGGATGAATGAGTTTTCTGATGGCGGGAGCATAGGCAGCGAATGGAAATAGAGCAGGCAGTGAAGAAGATGAGGGCACATCAATGACTGGATGACGGCCAATACGAGCAGGAAGGTGAATTCCAGCCCAGACGTACTGGCTGATGGTTTCGATCGATTGGTCGATCGTCAGAATCGTCGCTTCAAGCGAAGGAAATGGTTCGAATGGCGTGATGCTAAGAATACATAGCAGGACTTCAAGGTCTTAATCTTGCGTTGGAGTAGCTTTCTCGTCTTGACAGGAGCTACCTTTCCAATGTGTCTTCCTCGAGCAGTGTACGTGTTGTTTCGAGGACGATATTGTCGGTGGTTTTGCACGGCTAGTGAGCTTGCCATTTGCTTCGTTGAGGATGCTGTAGCCTAGAGAATTTGAAGGCTTCTCAAACCGCTCGTGCATGTTGAGCGAATTTAAGAAGGTGGAATGCATAGATGTCCTGCAAAACATCCTCATGCGGAGGGATAGGCTGGAATCTTTTGCTGATCACGTAGCCTGCATGTTCAACATCAGATCAATGTGGATGCCGCACATGATATTAGGTAGCCGACGGGTGGTCGTCGCAGAGAAGGTAGAGCAGTGGCTGTTGCGCTGGGCTGAATGGCCTTCAAACAGGCGAACAGCATACCTTCTTTTTGGTGGCTGAAAGTTCACAAGTCAATAGTTGCCACTCGAATTTACGTCTCTTATCAAGATTCGCGCGGTTTGAGGTCCAGATTCTCTTTTCTGTTTTCACCAAGACCAAAAGGCATAGTACAGAACCAAAGAGGCTAACTAAACCAGGCACCCGCGCTCAGGGTAGAACGTTTCTGCTAGTACTGTCTCCATCCAAGAATTAACTCTTAAGCTGTGGGTCATGATTGCAGCCGTGATCGTTGTATTGCAAAGGATGACAGTCCCAGCCATCAGTATAATCAAATCATGCTTCTTACGCAGCCATCCACATAATGCAGAGACATATAGCTACAGTACGGTGAATCGAAAGAGCAACTTAGGTTAATGGCACTCCGTGGTTCGTAGGAGCGCTTTCCTCGGAGAAAGCAGCCAAAGAGGTGAGGCTCGCGATCGTCCCCCGAGTCAACTCCTCAAACGGAACCTTTGCCAGGTCTCGGTCGATACTCTGCTTGAGTGCATCAAGAGAGTGACGTGACGCACCTCTTTGTCCGATAGCATCTGCGCAGTGACGCCGTATTGGTAATGCAGCCGGAAGCTATGTTGACATTGCCCAGAGAGCATCGGGTAGTCGTATGCGCTGATCTAATCGACTGCTACGGTCTGCATAGTTAGTACTCACCAAATTCTGGTTCACGAGAAGATACGTCGATAAGCAAGAAAGATGAATTCATGAAAGTTGGTTTTGTCTATCCTGTTGAGGGTCGCACGACTTCTTAGACTGAAGCTACCTAATGGTCTGCAGTTCCGAGTGACGCAGCCTACAGATGATGCTCGTATCCGAGCGATACATACGCAGACCCAGAGCCGTTGCCCAAGTAGAAATTTTTGTCCTAAGCCGCCAATAGTTGGCTCCTGCCAGTGAGAGTGACAGACTCCGAAGTCATGGCTGCGACTATGCCCCCCAGAGGGCTAGTCACGTACTGCCGTTTGCTCCGCCTCTCCGGCCAGAATTCCTAAAAACGCCGTCGAACCACACATCAATGAAAGGAAAAACACTTTAAATGCCGCTTCGCCCATATGCCTTCATCTTCAACTGCCGTCAAACACCGCAGATGCGATCCCGAACTCCCCGATCGACATCAGGAGCTTCAAACACTTCCAACACGCCGATGGCGGGGGAGTTTCTGGGCCCAAAGTTTGTCGAGATGCGCAGGCATGCGTGAAAGTGAGATCATCGAATAATATGCAGCCTGTTGATATCCAGGTGGCTCGTATCTCACTGGGGACAACAGCATCGCTCGTGGAGGGGCTGGCTCGTCGGTCATGCTCATTGGTAAGATGACGGGTGTGTTCGGCGGTACGTCTGGCAGTGGCAGCGCGAGAGAAATGCTGTCGATGGGCGCGAAAGCCATATTGGCTGAGGTCGTCATCGTTGGAGGGGTCATTGCACTTGAAGTTGCCACCGCTGAACCCGAGACATCCGCTGGGTCTGCTGCCGGGTCTTCGTGCGATTCGACGAATGCTATATGCTCCAGTCGTTTGATTAGGGCATCAACATTCGTATCGGGATGGTTTTGAGGTCCTGAAGCCACGCTCTCGTCTGTGTCGCCGCGGGCCTGGCTACTGCTGTCTTCAAAGTTGCTGCCGTGCTTAGCGCTGGCTGCTTTCTCCATTGTGGTGGCCTGCAGATGGGGCGAATGCCGAGCAACGGCGAGGGGAAGTGGTCTCGGTCGTTGGACACTGTAACTTTTCCTTCCCCAGGAGATGGTAGATGATCACCGCGAAGCCGAGGGCACCGTAGGAAACTGCGGATGTGGGATTGCGTCCGCTATGGCGTGATAGAAACCACTTGAACAGCGATCTGGTGCTGTTGAGCGATAAGGTAATCGCTCCCTAGTACTCTCGTCCTGTTCCGAAATTGTCAGCTGTCTTTTGGTCTCGTCAATGCGAGAAGAGCGTGACTACGTAGTTACTTACCGAAGGCTAAAAGTTGGCTCGTCGGTTACGGCTTGTGTAGCTCTCGTGATTGAGGACGCCCAGAGAAAACGTCATCCACAGCGCAGCGTCTATCGTACGTTCGGGTGCTTTTAGTGGAAAGCTGCTGCTGCTGCAGTGGGTGAGTGACGGATGGCTTTGGATCCAGGCGGGCGTCCTCAGCCGTCGCTCGAGTTTGCTTGTCTGACTAGCAGAAGCCGCGGCAAAGCCGACACGTTGACTAACTGGTACGAGCGAAGATGATGATGTTGTTGAAGTGCTGGCGATGACAGACGAATAGGCGAAGGTCGAGGTGAGGGGAGGATGTTGTCAACATTAGAGGTGAAGGTGAACGAGGCAGGAGCAGCCGGGCGCGACTTCCCGAACCAGATCCGCTCAACTTAAAACGGATAGTTTTCCGCCTCCCGTACGTCTCTGAAGAGTAAAGGAATATATTTTGATTAAGTTCTCTTAAAGGGATCCGGCCGCCCTGTAGGATGGTTGGGCACAAGCTGCTACTCTTCGAGCGCGTTGTCTGACGGCATTTACCCGTATGTTGCATGACTTTTAGGAGGCAGTTATCACTCTTTTAGCCTCGCTTGAAAGGTGGACCGAGCGTCGGCTATTGATTATCACGATGCAGAATTGGACGTAGGAGTGTAGAACGAGACGTGGTGTGTATGAGTTTGCTTGTCGGCAGTGGGGGCTGAAGAAGGATGTATGCTAATCATTATATACTGTAAATGCATGTTCCCTTCGTGTATGCATTAAGCTATTAAGAGGCAAGATGAACACCTTGGAATTAACGTACACGAGCTCTATCTCTCAAACTCCACCATTTTTCACGAATCATTGAATACGCACCAGCAGCAGGTCGTCATCTGCCGTCAGAACTGTGCAAGCCCCCATTCCATGCCCACATCTGTATTGATGGCCTTAGCCATTTCGTCGCTGATGACGGTCCCTCTCCTGCGCGTGCCAGAGCAGATTAAACCGAAAAGGAATACGTGGGGTTGGATGAGTTGGGGATGTCGGGGATGCAACTGGAGTATTTGGTGGCGCTTTAGGAACTGGAGGTGTCATCTCCGTGGGAGAGTCGATTGAAGTGGAGGCTCGCTCAGTAGATGTCTGTGCTGGTGTCGGCGACGTCACATCAGCACTCGCTGGTGTAGGAGCAGTTTGACTGCCTGCTGTCGTGCTTTGATCCTTGCTCGTTCTCAGCGCTGTAGTTCGAGACGTCAGATCCGCGAAAGTCTCGCAGTGGTCCGTCGAGTTGGCGTCAACGCATCCGTTGGAGTCTCCACGCCTCTCGCCTTTATTGCCCGCGTCACTAACGCCGCACTCCGAACCAGCATCGCTCTTGTCTGACTTGGTCTGATTCATATCCATTGCCATTCTGGAGATTGCTCGGGTTGGACGTTATGAGGCTCTAGGTGCAAGATCGAATATCAGGTGGACGGCGTAGTCGCTTGCACAGGGGGAGAGACGCGTCGACGGCCAAGGTGCTGTTGAGCTTAGGCAATGAGGCCGATGCGCTTCCGGTAGGCTATCGGAGAGACAGCCGGAGTGTCACGTCAATGAGAGCGCCGTGGGTGATCTGAAAGAGCCCCGAGACTCTGAGGAGTAATGCGTTCGATGGTTCTCAATTGGAACGGTTTTCGGTTGCTCCTGTGCTGGATGCATCAGTTATGGTCAAGCCTGATCAATGCGTCTAGCGATACCAATGGGCTCCCAAGATGGCCCCGAAGCATGACGTACCTTTCTCTTTGTGATGCAGATGACCGGTCTCGAGCGTGCGCACTGCAAGAGGGACCTTCGGCGCCTGTTCAAATCGGAGAAGAGCAGAACTGTTTATTAAGAGGGAGATGGCTTTGGTCCGAGAGAGAACAAGCGCAAGGAAACGACAGCTAAGGATGCTGCAGTCTGCTTGGAACAGAGCTGTGGGTGTCGATTTGCTGGCACGACGCGTCGCATTTGTCCTGTGCTGAAAGCATGAGCGACCGTTTAATCTCGTGATGCATGGAGCGCAATCAATGCGTTGTTTAACCACATTGAGACTGTACTTTGACGTGACAATATACCTTCAAAAAGACCACGGCTCCAGTGTCGCTTGTGCTGGTCCGCGGTAGAGCGCAGCGAGATATCAGCGCTCGACTGTCAGCTGAAGGACGAGAAGAGTGAAGCGTAGAAGAACAGCGTAGAAACGAGGAAGGAGCGAAGGTAGAAGAGCTAGATAGCAGAAGATCAAGATTGAAAACACAAAGACACTCAACCGCATTTATGCGGGATAGAGGTAGGGAATAGTAGACCGAGCGCGACGTAGAGCGCAAGGATCAAGGGCCACAAGAGGCGGTAACAGTGGGAGACAAATGAATAGGGGAGGATCAGTGTTGAGAAGAGAAGAAAAGGTCTGCGAGAGCCGGAGACGAGAGAGGACGAAAACAAGGATGGTGCTGTGGGCCGTGCTTACCTCGTTTAGGACTACCAGGTCAGTCCAAACTGTAAGACATTGGTCTCAGCCGACTCGTGTTCGCGAAAACATTCCCTGTTAGCCCCTTCACACATCTACCTGCTCGTGGAGAGATTGATGGCAATAATCAGCCGCTGGAGTGGGTAACATATGCTGTCACCAAGGCAGGCAGAAAGCGCAGGAAGCGCTCTAGCACACCGAACGTTGCTTCATTTAGCTCGTCCTTGGTTGCTGAGTTGCTTCCAGAGGGCAGCAGGAGCTTTCTATCTGGTGGGCGTTGATGCGGAGACAAGCGAGTATCGTGGTACTTGGGCGTCTGCGGGAGGAGCGTCGCTGGTGTAGGGCGCGGATCTCGGAATAGAATCTAGCTGGAGGTTGATACTCAGCTTACCCCTCTACATCTCAACGGCTCACAGCGTTGCCGAATGTTCACCTGATGCCCACATCCAATAGGGCTTGTTCCGGCAGGCTGGTCCCCCAATGATGAATACAAGTAGGCGAGAAGTCGCACCTTTGATCAAGTGGTGACTATCAAAACTGAGGCTGAGGGCAATTCTACAGAATTTAACAGATATCAAAAGATATCAAAAGCGGAGGATTATATTTGCGACCGCGTATATTAGTACATGTATCATGATTTACATCGTAAAAGTTACAGCAAAAGACTAGTAGTTATTACTCTTATACTCTTGTAGTATACTCTGTTATACGGTTTTGAATCATGCATGTACAATGCATTGCTCTGTAATGTAATATATTTTAACAATGCGTTATTTTTTGCGTGAAACTTCCTATTTAAGAGATGAAATATCCACATACCTTTCTCCTTTCCTTCACAACAAAAACAACATAACAACTCTGGACTCTGATACAACCACCATCAGGCACTAAAATCAGTTACTACTGTAGCAATCAGGCCAATTACCATAATTGAGACCATGCCATCGCTTGCACAACCAATCCAGAATACCCTGCCAGGACTTCCACCCGAGCTACGTTGTATGGTTTACGAAAATATGTTACCGATGTTCGACAACCACGTTAGCGTCTATCGTGGTCTGTTTCTAGCTTGTAGGCAGCTACATGATGAGTACGAAGCTGTAGCAACTAAGAACATTCGTAAATTCATGTCGAGTATCACAGAGGAGTGGAAGAAAGCTTACGATACGGAGCTGTGGATCTCAGTGTCGGCATATCGGGACGTGCACATCTCAATTCCACTCTCCTTCATTCGAGCCATTGGTTGGTCTAGGGATGACGGTGATAGCAAGAAGGGCGAGAGCGACGGCAAATTTCCTTCGGTACTACTGCCCCTTATTCCGCTCCATATCTCGTGCCTTAGATTCTCTTTTCACGAGGATGAAGAGGGCGAGGACCCCCCGAACACCTTGGAACATTCCCAGTTTCTCAAGAACATGTACCGCATTATGGAGAAGAAAACTATTCTCCCCACAGGCGAAGGTTCAGCAACTGTTTCCCCCTACCGCCTGGCTGCTGATCGATTACGCATCGAGTGGGAACCTGATGACTGGACGTACCACTCTGCTTTGTCCCCACTATGTTTCTGTCTCAAAAAGGTGGAGCAGGACGCTTGGTACGAGGCCTCGCGCACATGGGGCTGGGAAGGTAATGATTATTCAGACCCGATAACACCTCCTCGGGACGAATTTACATGGAAGACGAGCGAGATTATTTGGGATAGATTGGTCGGTGTAGCATATGATGAGAAGGGGCAGATTGTGAAACGATACTTTGCAAAAGACCAACATTAGCGGGTGGTTAGAATACTATGAAGCATTTCAATTTGCAAGATATTGAAGTAGTATAACGTGCATCCACCCGTAGCGGAACACCGGCCGTAGAACAACAACCTCTTCTTGAGCATATACAATGTACCGACGCGAGTAATACACACTATCTTACTATAGTTCAGCTAATGCTATATATGATGTCAGATCCAACCCTGAAAATCGCGGCAATCTTATGTTTGCTGTTGGAAGTTCCGTTCGCTACCTTTGATGTCCCTCTCGCTGCCTTCGAATGCTCGACGCTCAACGTTAAATCCATCCCTGTAAAATTCTTTCAGAACTCTTTTCTCATCAATCATATAGACAATTCCTGATCCGCCGGCCGCAAGGAATACAAGACTTTGATAGTCTATAGACGGGGGCGATTGGGGCTGGATGTGCTCCTTCATCTCCTGAGCCACGATCTCATTTTGCTTGTGCGCGGGGCGAAAAGGGCGTAGGCCCTCTCGTGTGAGGCCTAGAGTGGGAAGGCTATAGCTGAGGGAACTCGCTCGTCGACGTTTTGGGTCTGCGGCCTTGAGCTGCGCAGGCGTGACGGGGTAAGGGGAGCGCTTTGGAGGACGGTGGGATGCAAGCGACTAGGGCCTGTCAGTTCTAGGTTTGGAGCCCTTGAGGGAAAAATAACATCACCCGACCCCGTGAGTGCCCTTTTCTCTCAAGCAGATCTCCGTCCTCACTGGGCTGTAATTAGATAAGCAAAGTAGCCAAAACGGCAGAGAGTTTGAGGGGCGTATCTACCTGCCTTAGAGGAGGATAAATGGTCTTGGATTCGACCGTGTTGCTCCATGGTTGGGGTACTCTGTGGGGGTCCACCTGCACTCCGAATTTCATCTACTGATGAATGGATCAGCAGGCTGTTCAACATTTCCTGGCTGCATGTGGTCGGCCATGGCCCTCTTCGTTCCCCTCGTTCTGCATCGTCGGCCTCATCGCGTTTGGGATGCTGTAGTGAGGGACAGGCTACCAAACGCGTCTGCGGTCATGAGATCATAGTCGAACTTTCCTAGGACCACCGTCTCTCGTCTTCATCTTGCGGCTCCTAGCGGTATCAAGGCCCATTTTCGGATATTGTTAAGACGCGTTTTGGGACGCGACGGCCTCGGTTTTGAGAAGAAAACTCCTCAATAAGACCGAAAGGGCATAGCACATCGTAAAAGAGTCTAACTGAAACAGGTGGGCCAGGAGGCGGGGAGAAGTATCGCACAGCAGAACGTATCCTCAGTTTATGTCCTACGTCTACTTCGAACATGAGCGTTTCTTCCCCAGGCGTAGTATATGGGTAGACGCGGTTTCTCACCTCGGCGTCCTGGGAGACGTTCAGCCCGGCGACGATCTCGACCTGGTACAATCCAACTTTAACCCACCTTTTCTGCATCACATCCGATGCCTCCAAAGCAATATCGAGCATGGGAAGAGATTCGACCACTCGTTGACGCCAATCCTTGTTCCGAGCGACAAAGCACCACAATAGGTCCTATCTGTCAACGTCGACAAGCCTGTACGGCGGACCAGATGTGGCCCAGGCTCGCGGTTCAGGTCATGGCCCTCCGCCTTATCACATCAAACATGGTGCTCTAATGTCTTCATTCCCTATTCTCGCGTCGAGCGCACTACGAACGGAGAGACTACTTCCTCCCCTTCTCCTCCCGACGCCTTCTTGTGTTCATACGTTTCGTCAACACCTTGCGCCAGAACGTGAAGAGGAGGGTCATGCAAAGCAGAAGAGGAGGCCAAAAGGTTTAGAGCTACCGACGCCGTCGTCGTAGCTATAGTGGAAATGATACCTACTCGTCCGAGAAACGTCTGGGTCCCTCTTTAGAGTATTGAGTCACAAGCCATGGTGGATCTCTGACTAGAGTTGATCTCATTGTGCTGGATGGGGAGGTCATGGCACTGATGTTCGAACACCTGGGTAGCACTTTCTAGCTCGATGGGGGATGTTGAGCTGAAGAAGTAGGTTCTTCCCGACAACAGCAGGACACCATCGATCTGCTAAAGCTAACGCATCGCTAGAGATAGATCGGCAGAATGGCACTTCCTGTTCACCAAACGACAAACCAAACGTTCCCCTTGAAGCCAACATACGGCTTTGTCTTCTCAGCTTACCAGACTCAACTCAGCTCGCCTCGCAAGAGCACCGACAGCCCGTTACAGCCACTCCATGTAAACGTCCGGATCAAGGCTCCTAGGAAACGTCATCTCGATGATGCCATCTGTTCTCCTCCCACCTGCCAAAGAGGCATAGAGAATGTCGTTCGATGGCAGAGCATATCTAGGCATTATTTCTTTGCCGCACGTTGTATATGTGCTGGGAGATCAACGAAATCTAGATCTAACGTTATTCCATCGAGAAACATCGGGAGAGAGCAGACCTCTTCCATATTACCCTCTCATCGCACAGTCTTCGGCCTTTCCCGGACCCGCATAGCTTCTATAGTATTATTCTTCCCAAAGACAAGAACACCATCTACGCTAAACAAACATTTACACCATACAACATATCAAAATTATCACTCGGTCGTTGTACACGCAACAGATTCAATCGGTCCCAAGCGGCAATCGCTCTATCCTCGCATCGCACCAAGTCAATGCGTGTTGATCACAACTCCCATGTCATCACATTAAATGAACTTACGCGCTTGTTGACACGCCACCAGCCGTTCCTGCCTACTTTGGAGAGGCCCGTGCGCCAAGGTACGTAACTTCCAGATCAAGCTCCTGAAGCTCCACCCCGCACGCAATACTCAAACCTTTGAGGTTTCAATGAGATGTGAGAGTCAATCGATCTGACAATGGGTCAGAACACCTCTCGGTCCCCGACAAACAGTCTGACTTCTATCAATGGGCGACTCGCGTCCACTATGGTCGTAATCACCACGACTCAGTCGTCGTCTCCAAGCGAGTCACCCCTCGACTCTGTTACACACATTCGAATTCCCTCCCAGGTCTGGTATGACGATACATCATACCTCTATCGTGGCGGTCTCATGGGACGCGAAACTCTACGGCTGGGATTGGCCATCAAGGAAGCCTGCGTCGTCACGACCATCATTGAGTGGATGGCAGACCGCGCACAAGCAGCAGGTGCACAGTATGAAAACGAGTGGCACATCTCTATTGAAGGTAGACTGGTCCGAGATCGAATCATCCGCGACATGATGGCGTTTAGATCATGGGCAGACCTTTGGACACGTCCGCGTATGACCAATGACTGGAAGGAAGCTGCTGCTTTGAGTCTTTACAGGCATGCCATGGTCATGGCGCGAAGACGGAACCGGGCAGCTTGAAGACGGACGCCACGGCACTCTTGACACGGCAAACAGGATGCCTCGACTGGTATTCATTCTGAATCACTCGACCACAACATCTCGGCACCTGCTCCTCGACGAATTCGAGTCCATCGGTACTCGTGATTTTTGAGGCTTTCACATTGCAAGATTATGGCGACTGACGCCTCTGCATGCCGCGCAATTACCAACTTTTTCATCGAATCCAGGTTTCTGGACAAGAGTTTGTCCATCACGGCTCTCATGTAGCTTCATCAGATTGAATTCATGCCGGTTGGTGATATGATTTTCGCGCCAGGCGACCTTGCGTCGGATTTTGATGGGCATTGGTTGGGATTGCGGTGTACAATCCTCAAGCGGGGCTTGTACTGTACAGAAATAAAAATTTCCTTGTTCTTTGCCTCTCACGTCTATGATTATATCGTCAATGAACCGAGCGAACAGAGCGTGCGGAGGGCGACATGAAGAATCTTCGTACTGTCAGCACCATGTGACTGACTTCACCTTCACTTTACTAGCGCCGGCTCGGAACGGCGAATTTGCAAGCCGCTCTTCAACTTCGGCTTCTCGCTGCTAGACAGCGTGATCTTTAATTTCTTCACCGTTCGCTGGCTGTAAATCTGCTACATCGCGCCCTCTACTTGTCTAGCAATCAGCAACGCACCATACAAGCCGAGCGAGGCAGTCGAAGTTGAGGCTTTGCGGGCATCCACCCGCACGAAAGTCCTCACCTTACACTTCTCCGTCCGCTTCTCACGGAAATGTCATGGGCCAGAAGGTATCACACCCCGTTCGTACCTCAAGCACCCCACGTTCTGTACCTGGACTTGCCACAGCGCGACGCGGTTTTTCCTCCGACTCGACGACCACCGATCCTCATTCTACAACCTTGACTGAGCTCTCCGAATTCACGGATACTTATAATTCCGCGTTACACTGGTACAAGGGTACCGCGTATTTGTATTGCTCCGGCACAATGGAGCCGGATGATATTCGACGTGGACTGGCCGTTCGCGAACACAGAGTGGTGGATGAAATGGTGGAGTTCATTGTCGGCTGCATGGACGCCTTTGGCGAGAGGTACACCCGCAGGTGGGATCTGACACCAGAGGGAAGAGCCGCCCGGCAGGGCATCATCGAGGAAATGAAATGCTATGAGAGGTGGAGATATCTTTGGAACAGTCGCCCGAATATGACTGATGAATGGAAGGATGCAGCAGCTTTGAGTCTGTGGAGCATGGCCGAGACTGTTGTGAAGCGACGAGATACGAGGTCTGAGGTCCTACAACTTCTCGAGCTTACAACATCAACTGCCAGCTCTCGTGCTCCGCTTCGCTCCGTTCACGACAGCCACGCAAGATCACAGCGACGCTGGCACTGTTTTGGAGCTGCAAAGTAGAGTGGGCTATGTTATGCCTGTCTCGTTACTATGCGTGGTTTGCAGTGTCACTCTCAAGTTTCAGCGTAAGTGCTTGTCGGTCTTGTTGTTATTCCTTTCTGACAAAACTACAGTTCGGCTAACTTAACAAGTGATACTTATATTACCTCGATTGCTACCAAGTCCTGGATCCGACCTAAACCAGTCTGGTCTCTTTCACAAAACCTAGCATATGAAACGTAGATGCGCCCCGCCTCCCGCGTCTTCAGTTCTCAAATACCTGCGTTGAGATGGAATCTCGGTCATAGTAATGGTATTGAGTGAGCAGATACGGAACAGCAACCTTGGTGTGCAGTTTCGACGGGCCTTCGAAGCACTCCCTTTTTAGGTAAGGCGAGCAGTTCACGAACAGCTGGACAAGGTCAGGACGACTTCTTTTGGCTTCTTAGGGATGGGGTAGACTGTGACAGCTGAGTCAACTGAAATCTACCTATTGAATCCTCAACCGCGCCTGTTTCAGGAGAGCAGTGAAAGCCGATCGCAAGGAAGGCATCGTGAATGGTTCATCCAGATGCATCGAACATGCTCATAGCCATTTTACGAGTGCTGAACCGCTTTTGTGTCCCGGTATAGGGTCACAAGCAATATCAACACCAACAAACTAGTTAGTCCTGCTGCCCTGTTTCATCGTCGCAGGCGCAGGATCCCAGACCCAAACCTAGCTGTAGACATTGCTGACTGGCCATGGCAAGCCCCTTTTCCCTCTGTTGCTTGTGCCTCTGTTTTGCGGCTGGTCGCCCACAACCCACAACCCTTCTCCGCTTCTATTCCAGTCTCCTCAGAGATCAGCTGATGCACATTTCTGCAATGATGTTATATTCAGTACTTACCTCTCCCATTAGTTGCGTCAATCTCTGACTTCTCGGATTCTCCGGTGCGAGAGGCGAGCAGTACCCAGGCAGTCGCGAGGCTGGTCACGTTCATCGTCCTTATGCTCGAGCTGCTTCGAACGCCATGCGAAGACGGGAGTGAGAGAAAACGTATGAGCCCGGAGAATCGCTGGCTGCTATATTGAGTTTGAAGGGTGTAGGATCTGGGTGGGGTTGCTAGGCTGGCTGGCACGGGTACTGCGTGCGGTGAGCGACGATCCGCTGGGTAAGTTCCGCTTCTGGTATAGGTTGTTACAATGGCAGAAGTCTAGACAAACAATCGTTAAAGAAGTTGACAGTAAATTGAAAGGACTGACATACCTGGGAAGAATCTCAAGATAGCGACTTCGCGGAGTTGCGCGTTCACTTTTCAAACCTACGATCGCGAAACAAAAAAGTCTCCGCACATACGCTGCCAGCTTTCGGTCATAAAATACACGATTGTCTCACAAAAAATCTGAAGAACGTGTTGACAGATAAACATCCAACCTCTCAATGGAACGATTAGAGGCCTTTATGCGACATCTCCCCAGTGGAAGCAAAGACCGTAGACATCCTTAAATGATTGTAACGCGAGTCAGCGCTCTCAAGATGGTAACGATATACGAGACACGCAAATGAACCGAGACCAGTACTTTCGAGCTCCTCATGGAATGTAAGTGCTTGTGCGGTCCTTATCATCTCAGACAGCCTCTTCCAAAACCCCGGAGCTGACAATGCATGGAAATTGCATAGTACTAGAGCAGGCTGGAAAGGTCAACGGAAAACTCAAGGGTGGTCAAGTGGGATCTGTTGTGCCGTATGTCTCCTTTCCTCCACTAGCCAGGATATCGCACAGGCGCCTTCGATATGAGGGAAGGAACCTTGTTCGCCTTGCATTATTGATATCACGAATACAGAAGATGCCGTGATGAAGATACGCAGCTCCTTATACGCTCCACTCTTGGGGTCAAGTTGTGCTGGTCAGGCTTTGCCTATGCCTTCTCTTGAAGCGCTTCCAGCGCTATGTTACTTGGAGCTGAGGTGCTTCTACGCGACTTTCAAGCGCTTTCGGCATCATCTGCAAGCCGTGGAAGCGATTCTGCAGAGCGATGAGGCACTCAAGAAGACAATGGAGCTGAATGAGGTAACAGGTGATCAAATTCCACACGGCCATACGGCTTTGGTGTTGTCTGGGAGATCGATGCCGGAAAAGAATTACAGCCACCTCCTCGATCCTCCTCCAACTGGTTTCTGTGATTCGAGGGTACCTGAATGTCGCTCGAGATGGTCGATGTCTGCATATACCGGATCTGAGTCCAGGCTGATCCCCATTCGATTCTATTGACAGAGGGACCGGTTGCAAGTAGATTAGCCGCCAACACCTTCAAGCTCACTACAAACCGTGCGATTCCGAAGGACTTCGAATGTCCATTCCAGCAATGAGACGCCTTCTCAATGTTTGACATTCTCGCCTCTGCCATGCCTGCATGACACCTGAAGGTGCGCAAGTGGCGACTTTGAATCGCTGGCTCGAGCTCTCGAGCTCTCATATGAGGCCACCAGAATGCTGGTTAGACCTACGGTAGATGAGTGTGTGGCGCTGTGTTCGAGTGGATGCTGTGGGCTGTTCAGGGCTGGGTGACGCCGTTTGGTCGGCCGAAGCAAACCGCCGATGCCATCGAAGTTTCAACACCACACTAATCAACATAAGATCGTCGGGGCTATTGATATGAAGGACGTATGCAGGGCCCCTGATGGTGAAGATGACCGTCGCAATCCACGATCGGTCGGCCGAAGCAAACCGCCGATGCTGTCGAAGCTTCAGCACCATGCCAAGCATCATGACATCGTCGGAGCGATCGACGCAAAGAAGGCGTGCATGATCTCTGAAGGAGGATAGGACTATCTCAATGCGCGATCGGTCGGTCGTCCGTTATTGCTCGTAAATCGTCATGAGTAGTTGCTCTAACGAGGGCGATGGTTGAGAAGAGCGGATGAACTTGAGCGCTTCTATTACATTCATTGATAGACTTATGCAAATACCTCGCTGTCTTTTGTATCCTGGATGCTATCCACTCCAGACTCCGCATATAGACTACTGCAATCACTGCTTCCGTGCTTCACGTTTCCAGACAACACTACATCCACTCCAATATCCACTACATCCCCATTGTTCCAGTATTCCAGTCCGTCTTAGAAATTCCACAGTGCGCATATGACCCGAGTTCTCCGTGAATCTTTCCGCATCGCTACTGCCCCGGCACGCGTTGCTTGGAGCCTTCTGGGCTAGGCTCAGGTCGAATGCGGCGTAGTCTCTTGCTTGGACCACGTGCCGCCGCCAATTAACAGGGAAAGGACATCCTGTAGACCACAAGATGGTGCTTCGACGCCGAAGGGGGTCGTCGCATCGGAGGCAATCAGGAAGGCAATGACTGCGGAAGGCGCTGGCGTTTGATTCTCTGGGGCATTTGTGGTTCTGGAATATAATCCACGACAGAAGCGCAAAGAAAGCCGATTCAGACCCGGGGATAGCTCGACTCCAACGTCAAGATATTGGACAAGAGGTCAAGCGGCCGCGTCGATCCGCAAGATGGCCTGAGTTGGAGAGGCCGCTCCAATATTGCGCCCCGGCTTTCCAAAGCCTGCTGGATCCAAGTCGAAAACACAGTGTGCACTCTGTTGAATGTCTGGATTCCTGATGAGGCGTCTGCAACAGCCAGTGGATACGTACACCGGTGAGACAGCGGAGTTGCAAGTTCAATCTCTTCGGCTTGGCTGATGTGTGACAGAGGCAAGCATTCCGGCTTGCGCCGTTGTTGAATGCTTCGCCCTGCGATGGGGAAACTCAAGGTGGATGATCCTCCCGAGATCGCAGCTTCAACCTGACGCATCCGTATTAGCGCACGATAAGAGCTCAGGCCAAACGAGACTTCCTCGTCCACGGTGTATCTGCTCGCAGGACGCAGGCTCACGAAGCAAGTCAGTAGTTGAGATCAGGTAGAATGAGTTTGCATGCGATGCTGTGAGGCCGGTGGAACGACGTGCGTAGACTAGAAACTAATGCGACCTCGAACGAGGCCATATTGGTGCCGGACGGTCTCGCGCTAGGCCCTGGTTTTGACGGATATGCTGGTACTTGCCTGGATAGGCAATCGTAGTGGGGGCCGTAACCGATACGAATCGCTGGACAGAGCCGCGATCGGATAAACTTAAATAGGCAGAAAAGAACGAAGCACGCATAACGCGTCAATTCTTCCGCTAAATATTCAAAGAAAGGGTACGAAGAGGTACTGATACGAAATATTCAATTACTACTATAAGCCAAATCGACACACGCGGCAGCGAAGTCTTGGTAGCTTCACTGACTAGCGCCCGGGTTCTCTTACACCGGTCGATGTATCTCAATGCAGCTCAGTGTTGCTATAGTTCACAAATTTATCCTTCAACATCTACACCACTTACGACAAGATTCCATAGTCGAGGCCGCCCTGCGGCGGCAGATGCAACAAGCAATGTCAGGCCAATCCCAAGCCCGGCGTCCGATGTCCCTCGTTCGATACCACCACCAACACTTATGACGAGAGCGACTTTGCCCTCGATAGAGATCGGAAGCAACGTGGCAAAAGTTAACGTTGACTGCTTTCGCGAATCAGGAACCAAGGCATCCGTCCTCAAGGGCTTGAACGTTCAGACGAACCACTCTCGCTATCTGCGAACGGCCAAATGTCGCGATCAGCGACCCAAACATTCTTGCATTTCGCGTCCTCGGCCTCTCGAAACAGACGCGAAGCGTTCCCTCGCGTCGACCATGACCCAATCAATGTAAGTGTCTTCGTCTTCATCTCGCCTAGGGAAACGAAAAGACATGTCTGCAGCATCTACTGGAAACCGCTTGTACACCTCTCGGAAACGGGGAAACGTGTCTATAGCATACGCTGGATACGCCTCGTACACCTCCAGAAAGACGGAGTACCAAGTTGGATCATTCTGATAGCTATTGATGTGAGCGTTATAGAAATGAAGCTCTGTTCCGTGTGATGTGCAGTTCCTGATCAGAGATAAGAATTGGTCGAACGTAATGAGGGGTCCCTCAAATGAAGATCCTTGAGTTTTGGTGGCAGTGCACATATGCTACGACCAGGTCTTTGGTACCGGAGATCTACTTTTAGGAATCGTAGATTCTCCAGACCAAAGATCACGTTGCATACTTGAAAGTGACTGCAACTATCGTGGTTAATGCGAGAGCAAGTTTCGTAGGTATTATAAAAAATCCGTCTTCTGGCCTAGCAACATTATGGGTACAGGCTAAGAGTCGGAGCCTAGACTCATAAGAGAGCTTATTGCGTTGGTGGTAGCTAGGACATAAGCGTGTTTGTAATTGACGTCTAGCTTGGAAAAAAAAAACGGACGAGTAGAAGAGCTAATCTTGGTTTATAAAGAGGTTTTTATACCATGGTTCTGACAGAACAACACTTACGTGCTTCCGGGGACTCTTCCAAGACTAAGACGGCTAAATACGTTTGACATAGGCATAATCTCAGAGCCTTCGGGTATCATGCCACAGCGTGATACTCTAATTGCTTTCATCAGATAACCAGCGAGAGTGTAAGTGGCACCCATTGGGTTTGTGTACTTAGTGTCGTCAATGCTGGAAATGTCGCTTGTGAGATGTTCGCCGGAATTGTATATTGATCTTCTCAATTATTTGAGCAGAAACGGGGATATAAATCAAAACGTGAGTATCGCATCCAAAAGTTGAAAAATGTAAAGGCGCTTTCGCATTCACCGAGGAGTGTCTGACCAGCATGCTTACGGTCAGGTCTTCAACCTCGCACTCTGTGCGACTCAGCTATCCCATTGACTATCGACAAGCTTCTTTGGAGTCCAGATACGCTTCCGACCGTGGACCTGGTGATCATATGCAGCAAGCACTTCTGCCATTTCACTGAAGGACTACAAGATGAGGATCAACAAGAATAGCGTCTCCAGGAGAGATATCGACCTACGAACCTGCAACACTCCCCATCACTAATCAATACTCAGGCTCCTGCACGAGCACATGTCGAAGATCTCTTAGACTGGGCACGTACAGATCCTGAGGTGAGCCAAACGATTCATTTCGATCATCAGAATTGATCATGAGGAATATGTATCTAAACTAACACTACAGATGCGAACGTTAGCTTTTGCTACCATATTATACTTGCGTTGGTTGCGTTGGTTAAGCGAGGTAGTATCTTTGTCGTTACTACAATAAGTTACTACCTGCTCCTCCTATCCTATAGTTCTACGTTATAAACTATAAGTATTAGCCTACCTATTTATAGGCTAGTATATATACTTTAAGTATCCTTAGCCTTTAATAGACTTTTATATATATACTAAAGATTACTTAGTATAAATTAGCCCTAATTTATTTTATTATATTATACTTTTTTTTACTTTTTAGTTTACGTAGTATAGGTACCTATTTTAGGTAAACTCCTTTATTTTATACTATACCCTTTTAGTCTTAGAAAAAATAGAAAAAAAGAAAAGAAAAGATTTGCTACTATTCTAGGTCGCGCCGGCTGACCAAATGAAAAAATGTGAGAGATTAATCTCAAGCTGAGAAGCTCAAGGAATCATTTCCCTAAAGCTCCGGTGGATGCACAGCCGGGCAACGGCACGGGGATGCAGACGCGGCCATCAATGCTGCGCCAACGGATCGTATCCTGCCGATAAGAAACATCGTCGAGCCCGCAGGGAAAGTCTTCGAAGCTATTACAGAACCCATTCAGTAACTCGAGCACGGCATTGTCAAACCACAATCATACGCGAACTAAGCCGAGTTTGCTCTTGATGCTGTGACGCGGAACACTTTGATCGGCGTAAGCTTGGCACAGCTCTCATTTGTGCCTCAAAGATGTTCGACAGAAGTTGATAATCTATAGCTGAGGCATCAGAGGGTGAAGACTGTAGCCACTGAGTGGCATAACCGGCAGAGGTACGTTGAATACACCGTGGACGAACAACCACCTGGATATGACGAGATTGACCTGGAAGAGACGCAGGGCATAGAGCATCGTCAGACGCATGAAACTAAGGTAGAACAGATCCTGGCAAATGTTTTCTTGCACTACTGCTAGATTTGGCAGCAGGCTGTTGCTGAAGAAACTAGTCCACCTGTCGCGGCAGAGGATTTGGAAGTGGAGCATTTACATGCGGTAGGGTGCTGAGTATTTGAGCATGGAAGAAATCATCTCATGGAATATCATAGAGCCAAATGCCATGATGAGCTCCGGGCGAGTAAGATGAGCGAGTTCCATAAAGGATGTTGCTTGGTGTACATCGTTAAACCAGAAGTGTGTCTTGCCGTAGCAAGCATTGAGCACCTTCTCTACGAACTCATAGCTGACGGCTGGTATCCAGCAGCACCTCTAGTATGATAGGCACAAATGTCGGCTTCGAGCGCCGGACTGCCGTTGCGACACTCTGGGAATCGAAATCGCGTAGGAGAGCGCTTGCCGGTCTTTGGATCAGTATTCATCTCTATACCCTAAGGGTGAACACATTGGCGGCCGTAAGCAAATCCGAAGATTTCATCTTGTAGTTCCGACGGAAGCGCGAAGAGACGAAGGATTGGTAGTTGTCCTGTCTGATATTAAGACAGAGAGTAGTGAAGCGCTGCTACGAATTATGCTCACCATCACGGTCGGAGAAGGGTCCAAAGCTTTTGACAGCATTGTACTAGTACGCAACGCGACTCCATGTTCGTGGAGCGTCACCCAGACGTTAGGGCACCGTGAACCCTCCAACTGCACCGTCGCACGCGGTCATGCAAGCGATAGCACTTCTGATACGCCCAGAGACGGTGCGAAGGTACTCAGGATCACCGCATGATGGTAGTATTCGTGTTTAAAGGTGAATAGGCATGGCTTCAAAATCAGATAGAGCCTGGCACTGTACGTTGCCCGTAACCTGGCGAGACTCATGTCCGTGGATGGTGGGTCACTGTCTTTCCATCGCAGCTCTGGAGGCAAGGAATCCCTTCATTCCGTCAATCTATCAGCGTGAAGCTCCACAGTGCCGTGGCTTGTCGATTTCGAACTGAATAACCTAACATCAGGATTTTGGTAGGCTGTCTTCAGACTACAATAAATGATCGACCGCAACCGCACCTGGTGATAGAACATCGTGATATCCGCGTATTCCGCCTTAAAACTTGGCTTCATCCATAAAATATCGTACTCGGAATTACCTTCCGGGAGTGAGATTTCATGCTGGTATCTGGACAATGTGTTCGGCAAGAGAAGGCTACTTTCCAGTACGATGTCTCTGACCTATCAGCTCTAACATACTATAAGGGAAGTATTGACACACACCTCGAGTAGAATACAAGACTAGTATAAGGGTCTTACCAGATTAAGCATACCCGACTATCGCGCCTTGTTGTGTAGAGACCTCTGACACCGAATCCTTCACGTCAGTTACCGGCTGCTCAAGACAATTGACGCTTACGCCCTAACAAGAAACATATAGGCCCTACAAGCATTTTAGAGTAAGTTCCAGCTTTCAGTTACTCGGACCAACTGATTCAAGTAGAGGGCCGCCAGAAGGTTGGCCAGGGCACTGGCACATTTTGTTGCTGGGTAACTTGGTGCGGGGAGTAGCGGAGGTTCGAGCTCGAGCCTAATTGCGACGTAGCCTCACCAACCTCGTTCGCAACATGCTCCAACTGTTGCTCTCACAATGCCCGCGAATAGCCATAATTCGGAGTCTCTGGTCACGGTGTGAAGGTGTCAGTTGAAATATGAGATAGAGACTCCGAGCTTTGCTCATCATCGTTCAGGCACGTCATGGACGTCCCCGCGCTTACGTCTCGATTTTCCCACGTCCACCAAGGCCCTCCGCTGTCGAACCGCTTCTGCCATGGAACGTGTCCCCACATCCGATGCCCTCAACGAGCAAGTTTTGAATAGCCGGAACCTTGGTAATTACGCGCAGTTGCAGAATGATCCCGAAATCATTGAGACTGCAGCCCTGTACGGCCTCGAGCCCGAGGTCCTCCCTCGTACCCAACCGTTCCGCCGCGATCCTCGCCGTCCCGAGCGCAGCCATTTATCCATTCGACCGCTGTTGTCCGAGTTGTTACCAAGATGATGAGCATCTGCTACAGGAGCACGCCTCCTGTGGGCTCGCCATCCCCACCGCTTTCGTATATGACTCATGTACCGAACATCCTTCCACCACGTACGAGGCGAGTGAAAGTTTGAGCTTACCAACTCTTGAGCGCGTGGACGACACCGGAGTCTTACAGGCCAGTAGCGCAGCCTAGTAAGCGAAGAAGCAACAGGACAGCACGGATAACCAGAAAGAAGAGGTCTAGATGTTGGTGAAGAGCTGTGAAGATTCACATCCAGGACGAGCTGCGGAAGCATGGAAGAGATTACAAAGAGCAGCTGTTGAAAATGGAGACGACCAAGTTCTGGAAGTCCCAAGGCCACGTCTGAAAGAAGGCGCTCAAGGAAGCAGTCTGGAGGAGCCAGCAGTCCCAACGAAAACGACCAGCGCTCATTGAGTCGGCGGGCCCCACTCGTGATTGATCACACCCGCAAATTCATTTCGAGTTGAAGACCAGACAGGCCAAACAATCGTCTTTTGCGCGAAGCGGTATGCGAATACGAACGCAGACAACCTGGAAGCAGCGACTAGCGAGGGAGAACTCAAGTATCGTTATCTCTGCTCAGCGACTCACATGATTCCTTCAACTGGGCCGCGAAGCGCCTTCTCTTCAACGCTACTTCCTTGATCGCAAGTCCCAGAATGATATTCAGGATCGGCAGACGGAAGGAGTTGTCTAGCTCTAAGAACATATCGAACCAATTGTCCGTTCGTGCAATTGCGATACCGTTCTCCTTCCATTGATGATCGTCTTCACCGAATGGCCAGCATATACCCTCCAGGACAGAATGTAGACTTTGCAGGCTGAACGGCTTACCGTATTCTAAGAGAGGTGCGCACTTACGAGCGACTGCGGCAGGTGGAGCAAAGCCACATCACCCCAGAGTACCATGGATCATGGGTTTTCACAGTCCCCGGAAGCAACCGAGTTGTCCCACTGATCTTGATCGAGTATGTCAAAGGCCACACGATGGTGGGATTGGCAAGGTTCCTGGATAATACACTTCGGCAGAATATCATGAAGGAACTCATCGAGGCGGAGACATCCATCTTCGAGCGTTGCAAATCGAGCACAACGACCTGTCGCCGCGGAACGTCATCGTCAATGACGAACCGTTCAGAGTCTGCATTATCGATTTCGAGAATTCATTCATACGTGACGGTCCAGGTCCGAACGTAAAAGATGGAGATTTGATCCAAGAGCGATGGGCTCCAAGGAGGTATGAGTGGACGGAATGGGGCTGGCTGTTCCCAGAGGACGAAAAGATAAATGCTATATTACCGCCAGACGATAGAATGGATTGAAGTGACGGGGACGGAGACGGCTTTGTTAACAGTCGTCGAGGTCGATGTACTGTGGTTAGTTCAGTTCATCGCCTACTAGGCTGGAGGGCGCTTTGTATCTTACATTCCATAGATGAATCATAACGTCACCATAGAAGTTGTCAACACCGCCTACGACTCTAGACATCTAGGAGCAAACGACCTTCTTCCAAATTTCTTCCGTCGTCGTAAATGGTCAGTAGTCACTATACATGACCACAATGCTCTGCTCTTCCGGGTATTGTTTGCACTCCTGGCTGCGTCATATGCGCAGGTCTCGAAGGGAGACGTCATGCGGGTTGTCTCTTCTTGGAGATGTATTGGATTTAAGCCTGTCTTTCCCTTTTCCTCATCCAGAACAACCGTTCGGAGCCGAACCAGTTCCTGAAGGGGAGGTGCGAGACGACCGAGATCTAAACGCATACTCAAAAACGCACACATACAAGTGCCGAGTTTATTTGTAAACGTCGCCATATTCTTCGTCATATTATCATACGAACACAGACACGTACTCAAGTCCGCGGCTAGACCTCATTCTCGACTTCAGTCCCAATCCCATTCTCGACCTCAGTCCCAATCTTGGGCTCGATAAAGTCCTCGTTAGTGAGCGGCTTCTAGATCTTCTTCGTCCACGGCCCTACGATCACCTTCTTGTCTGAACCCACGGGCTTGAACACGCCCGCGAGCTTGATGCCGGTCATGATCTCGTAGATGCACAGCACGCTCTTCATATCCGACTCACCGGTCGACCTCATCCCCCTCTTAGCGATCCTGTTCGACCCCGAGCACGTCCACTAGATCCAGCCGATCTCGCGAACCGTAGACGACCTCGCCGGCCTGAAGAAGTTCATTTCTTTGCTCGTTCACGAGCTGAACAGGTTCGTGGACGAGTCGTTCGGATCGAAGCCGAAGCCGTTGTAGACGTTCACAAAGTCGAGCGAAAGCTTGGACAGAACTTGTGCGTAGTCATAGATCTGCTTCCGGTACTGCGTCCGCTGTACTTCGACGCATTTGATCGTCTTCGCGTCCTGGTGTGTGGGAGTGAGGAAGGCGTGACCACTACGCAATGATCTTCGGCTACATGAATGCGTCGAGGCGCCGGCTAGCGTTGTAGTTCTTCTACGAGTTGCCGCCTTGGCCGCGGAACGGGTACTAGTATAGGTGGCGGTACTGCTGCTCTCTCCCTTCTCATCTCCGACGTGGCACTCGCGCTGCCGTCAGGGACGACGTCGTCTTTTATACCCTGCAACTAGTCGCCTATGTCGCACTGCTTCTGCTCGTATACGCGCTGAGGCTCACGAAGGGGTGGACGAGCTTCCCCCTGTGCTGGCCGCAGGGCCTGTTGTCGGGCTTGTCATTGTTGACCCACGACGGTATTGTTGGCGCAATCGACGCAGACCATGTTCCTCTTCGCCTTCTTGGGCGCACCTGTCCTTGTGCTGCTATACGCGTTGGTGTCTTTGAAGTCGGTGCAGTACGAGAATCCGCACCTGAGCGTCATCGAGCGGTAGTCCGCCACCCCAGTCAAGACCGTGCACATCTCCTTGAGGCAAGACTTGAGCGAGTACTGGCTGACGTCGTCGTTTCGGCACATGAATGTCATCAGGTTCCTCCCCAGTATCCCGTCCACGTTCACATTTACGGGCCCTATCTCTGTCCTGCGCCAAGCCAAGAGATTTGGTTCTGTGAACACATATCAAAGTGTGTTGAGCTTCCTGAAGGTGCTTTCGAAGCTCAGCTCGGGTTGCATCCGTCGAAGAAGGCAGAATGCTCCAAGCGCTTCATTGCGCGCCTGGAGACCAGTAGCACAGCGATCTGTGGGACTCACTCAGACTGCCAAAACCGTGGGACATCGATGGGTTGCGGGCTGCGACAAGCTGAACGAATCTCCGCTCGTTAGCATTACACTCCGAATGCGACTGCGTGATTTGCTCTGCTCGTTTGGCTTCTGATCAATGTTCTGCGCATTACGAGGAGCGTTGGCCGGATGTCGTCCGGTTCTGGCATGAAAGTGGCAAAACTGTATTGTGTGACAACGTTGTACGGAACATGCGTGTCCATTGTGTGATGGCTAAGCTCGAACTCAAGCCCAACTGCTAAACGACAGTGATGCCCAACTCTAACTTCTGCCTCTTCTCCGGTCTGCTTCGATGCCCATGTCGTGAGCTTCCGCCTCTTGCGCAGGAAGCAGCCCTAGACGAAGTTTCTCCCGTGTATCTCGCGCTCTCAGTTCCAGCGTTGACCATGCCCAGCGCCAAATTCTTTCGAGTGAGGAAACAGCAAGTCGTTCCTCTTTCATGAGCAGAGAGTTGGCTCTGTGCGCTACCGAGACCGTAGCTCCATCGCGATTCAGTATGGTCGAATGCGTCCCATTGAACGTTGCGCAGACTCAAGCCCTCTCGCGCTGTGCTCTGCAACCGCGCGCACGCTGTCGGGAGGCGAGGCTGATGTGTGCGAATTGCAAGCAATGGGAATTGCGAAGGCTGGAAAGCTGTAGCGACGAGGTGCGCGGCGAGAGGTTTGGTGTTGGAGAGTAAGCTGCGAGGAAGATCGAGAGGCTCGTCGTCGATTGAGCCGAGTGTTGTGATGACTCAGCCGGTTCGTCCGGACATCGCATGAAGAATGATCAAACGAGACTGAATTGCTGCGCACAACTCAAGCTGTACATGGACGGCACGATAGAGCAATCTTCGCATCGTTGTCTTTTTTCGGCTGTAATGCAAACTCGCGTGGCTGCTCGTCCTGACGTGTACAGACTTAATACCTTTATATTGAGTGTATACCCTTATGTTGGGAGTTGACACTGCAGACAGATTGATGTGTTCTACTACACCCTCGGAGGACGTTGGCGGCTCACTCAGTCGTGGTAGATGGCTCCTTTCACCGCCTTCCTCTGTTTGGGTGGGAGCAGAGACGTGCTCTGCATGGGAGAAGCCCCCCTCCAGGTCGCTCTGTGAGCTCGAGGGATGTACGACGGGAGCCGAACCAGACTACGAAGATGGTCCGGGATCCAAACCCGGGAAGTCTGAACTACTCGCTGTGAGCTTGGTCACGAACAATCTCCAAAGCTCTAGGAAGGCAGCTTCAAGCTCTCGCACCTTGCCAAGAAGCCGTGGGTTAAAATCCTCTATGGGAAAGGAGAACTTCTCCCAGATCTCGACAACGTCGTACCAGACCCGGAGCTCACTCGAGTCGATACGGCGGCCATTGATTGCCTCCTGCTTACTGATGTATCGCCTACGTTGCATGTCTGGCAGCTCCAACCCTCGTCTGATATGATGACCAGGCTCATCTACGTGGAAATCCGGTAGATCTGGCGTTTCGGTTCCAGCAGACCTATTATGAGCAATGCTCAGATTCTGTAGGGCACCGCGCACTCCTTCAATCGCTGGCAGCATACGTGGCTCTAGAAGCTGTGCGCTCGCCTTTTCCTTGAGAGCAGCGTATCGCTGGCTGATTGCGTCCCACAGGAAATTGAACTCCGTCGTTTCGCTGTCGACGTGAAGGCGGGCAGCGTCATCGCGGTTGAGTTGTAAAATCGAGTAGACCCGTCCGGACACGGGCGTATCGCCAAGAGCACAACAGCATGCACTGAGCTTGCGATGGGTGTTGCCTAAAGCCTCTACCTGAGAAGCCAGTAACGCGACCAGACCTTCTGTCCTGGTGGTAGAGACGCCGATGACTGCATCGGCTCCAGTCGATCCGCCCTCATCCCTTGGGTCTGTCTGGTCAGCAGAGCTCGTACAGTAGAGTTGGGATGGCACTTACCATTGATGCGCGCAGGAGGGCCGTTGTTCTCTGTTCGCCTGAGATCGTGGGACACGCCAGCGTAGGGGCCGCCGAATGGGTTCTCGGGGACCCTCCGTAAAGCAGACGAGTCTACAACTGCCTGTGGAAGCCTTGGGTTGGTTAGGGCAGCCATAGTTCCTGCCGATGCGTTATCCGAGTCGCTTTCTACATTACACGCACACTGATTCCATGCCGCAAAAGCAGACGCAAGGTTTCGTACGTGCTCGATGTCTAATATCGGTGGCCGCCCCCGTCTGTCGCGGACCAGCGCATCCCAGAGCAGGGCAATGTCGTTGTGCACCCGGAGCTCGACCGTATCGATCCCGCTGAAAGGTTGGTGCTCCATCGCAGCTCGGTGCCGTGCCTACCCATAGTAGTAGAGCCAGCATGCAACACGCTCGAGCAGCTGGCCAACATGTCCGACGGCCAGCCACTCGTATCTGTCGAGGTGTGGGCACACATGGGTGGACAAGCTAGCATCTATATGGGACGCGCGTCCGGGCATCAACGGCTTCGTGCTATTCCAGCAAGGGAGACCAATTCATTAGCGCCCGTTGGCTGAATTAGCTCCTGCACTCACAGCTCCCTTTCGCTGTATCCACTGGCTAAATTTAGATGACATTCGTGATCCGACTCAGCAGTGCATCTGTCTCATTAGGCTCGCCACTACGATCACAGTGCACTCATTGCCATGAACGGGACTTGGAATTTCGTCTTGCAGCACTTCCGACCTAGCTCGGTTCATCGCTCGATCCGAGTAATCAGCATGCAGGTGTTGTAGTATCGCCCTTTCTCATCGTGTCACGATGCATCTCAGCGTTCGCATGATTTGGTGGACATGCGCGATGCACCAGATCGGGGTCAATTGTACACGGCAGCTCCTTTGGCCGGGACACCTTGAGCAGGAGTTTGGGCCTGTGTTAGACCTGCAACGTGAGTGAAGATAGAGACAATCACAATTGATCTTGTATTCGCTTCAAATAGTGAACTCGGGTACTGCTCAATTCCAATAAGTTACGCCCTAAACAGCGCCTGCCGATACGTGCCGGTCGTGGATATGCGTTTAAGGACGAATAATCCATACAGCTGCCCCAACATACCCTTGCTTTTTGGAACATGAGCCGAATCGTCTTGAGTTCCTGACTGGAATATTAGGAGAGTGGCGAACCTATCACTCGACGCTTACGAAGTATACGAGGCTGTCCCGAGCGAGAAAGGTTCGCGAAACAGCAAGTATTCAGGAGTGAAATTGGATGAGCCACCTATTTCTAGCTTGCGATGACTCTAGGTTTTCTCATCAAACGCATAAAGGGATTGCATCAGGCTGTCGTAAGGTATTCGTCAAGGGAAAGCTGCAGTCTTAGGTGTAACAGTATCACGGGTCTTCAGAAACTTACCCAGCTACTTTGGGATTCACCAGATGGCTCGTTGGATTGGAACAGCAGCACCACAATCCTCTTCCCCATCCATCCTTTTTTCTTCCCCATCTTATTTTCTCCTCCCGCCATCATTCGCTCAACGCCTAAGAATGCCGCTTCACCGGACATTTACCGCTTCCTGTTCGATATGGGCGGCATGTTCCCGATATCGCCAAGCTCTACCTCTTCCTTATTGTCCTTCGGCACCTTCGTTCTTAGGTTATAAAGAGTATCAGCTATCGTTTAGGGTAAGTCTCTCTATATATACCGGGCTTGTCGCGGATGTTGGACGAAGTGTGTCGTCACCGGATGGAATTCACCCTCTTCACCACCCGGATGGTCATCAGTAGAACATGACCCCCAAGTTCGAATTGAGTCTGAACCTCATCCTGGATCCCATCATGAAGACGGCTCTGCAGATTGCCCGGTGGGGTCGAAAAGCAAGGACGGGGACATGGAAACGTGCTGACGGGATTGGTTCCGCCTACTGTTGTTACCCACAATCCTCAACTTTTCGCACGCGTTGTATCTCCTATCAGGAGTCTCTCATCTATCGAGAAATGGCATGAACACTATTTCGCGCTTCTGTATCCAGCTAGCAGAGCGTCTCCTCACTTCCCACAAACCTTCGGCACCTCCAGTCTTCAGCCAACCTGCCAATTCACCTGCTCTTCTTATTCCGCCTCATCTGCTCTGCTTACCGGCTCACATCATTGGATCCGTCTTGAAATGCTACCCAGCCCTTCACCTACCCACTTCCTTCTACACATCCTTCCACAAACACACTCTCATCAATTTTCTCACGCCCGAAGACGGACGGCCAAGCGAAGCAGCGCTCTATTCTATAGATCGAGATGGGCTCGTTGGAGAAGCGCTTCGATGCTCGACTTGCTGACAACGACAAGAAGACACCTGGCAGATTCGCCAAGTTGAGCCGGTCGGAGAGCTGGAAGGGCATTTCGGGTGTAAGAAGGAGAATGGAGTGGGAGGAGTCGGTGGTAGGGTACGGCGGTCGGTTATTGGAGGCTTTCGGTGGGGTGTTGTAGTCGGTTGCTGGGTAGTATCTGATAGTGTTGCGATTGGCAGTTTGGAGGTATGGAATTTGAGTATTGGGAATAAGTTACTGCTGTTCGTGGAGGTCAATCTGTTCTTATGACAATTCGAGCTCGCGATGGAAACAGATCGCAAGCCTGTATTAGTCTTGATAATAAACTTGATTCTAGCTTTAATTGACCCTAAACCAGTGTCGGCGTAAAGGAAACTTTTGCAGGAAGCTCAACTGCTTGGACTCCACGCCACAGGAAGGTACATGTGAGGTTAGTAAAGATCAATAAAGACTAGCCTGATATTAAAAAAGCTTCTGAAATTTACATGTATACTCAGTCTTAACTTCTTTAGATTCTTTAGCTTCTCAATCCTAGGCACGAATTCATGCTCGTCTTGGTCGGCCCATCGAGAGAGTACCTACGTACAGCATACTTCTCCTATGCGTCGGATAGATATCTGAAAGCAACATCCTGAAGAACCCCGCAGCAGTGCCTCCCGAGAGTAACGCGATCTTTTCTTGTGGTCCTCAGGGCTTCCATACACATGATTCTCAATTGGTTGATGTTCTGCGAAAGCTCCTTCTTACCGAACTTTTTTCCTGATCGTGAAAGCATCTCTGTAGCAGTACCGATATAGCGGAGATGCGCTGGGTTTGTGGGAAGGTCTTGGGTGGAGGATCTTGAGAAGAGAGAAAGGGAAAGTTACCCGTCGACTAAGATAATGGAATTCTGTCCTTGCCAGGTACGCCAGGCAAGGGCTGCTTGTTCTCAATAGAGAGGAAGGGCGCTGTAGATGCAAAGGCATACTGAGGAACATCAGACCCTTGTTCTCGTACCTGCGATATAGTCACCTCGTGGTCTTCTCCATGCTTCATATCTGCTGGATCTCTGGAGTCCAAAGCTTTACTTAGCATTGACGAAAGGATAAGACCATTGTGCGAATATTTTAACGACGATCTTCTATGTTGACATAGGAAATAAGTACAATGACAATCTGAAAATACAATCTGAAAACACAATCAAAGCAATGGTGAGATCGGAGATCCTCTGCCGTGTAGAAACATTCATCCTTCAACCGGACTACCCCTGCAGCCCCCATACACCTGCATAACAATACCGCTCAACCCTCATCGATGCCCTCCTAATTGGTATCCTGTTCATAGTAGTCGGCAATGTTGAGCCTGCCATTGGTACGAAGAGGATAGAACACCAAGTTGTTCAGCTCGCTGCTGTAGCGCTCCATGCAGTCGAGCAGGAACTCGGGCGGAAAGCGCTCACTCTGCTCGCGAATGTGAGCCGCGTTCCTGCGTACATTGCTGAGCACCTTGCGGCGACAGAAGTCGTGAACAAGTACACGCTTGAATTGAGAAGATGGCTGAAGGTTCTCGTAGACTTGCTCGAGGAAACCACCGTCCGGGAACAGCGTCGTGGGCCAACTCAGATGCCAGAACAGGACCCGAACGACCGCGCGCCGCAACTCGAGGATATCGAGGGAGCTGGCAAGGTCGTATAGGTCCAGCAAGCATTGCAGGAAATTGGCATGCTCAGCCTCGCGATCGTCGTCCCACTCCTCGGCTTCTGGTGACAAGTTGATGAGCTTGATGTCAGGAAGTACGAGCTTCCCAAAGTAAAGCCACTCAAGGAAGATGTCGAAGGTGTCCGTGCTGACTTTGGTGAGTTCATGCACCATCTGGATGCCGTGTTCTAGCACTGCCTTGATGTATCGCGAAGCATTAATAAGGAGGTCTTTGTGGACGATATATGTCTTCTCGGCTCCGACTTCGAAAGTGACACAGTCCAAAGCAGCAATCCTATCAAGCTGTCAGTTATTGGGGAATATATGTGGGCGAATCTCAACTAGACTTACCAAACGCGCGGACACTCTGCTGGTCGTCGTAGGGCCATGGCTGAACTTCCCGTTGGTAATTGCGGCGAGAATAGTATTGTAGACGAACGCGATCGTGTGAAGTTGATCAAGTTGATGGCTCGAACGTCTCGCACTTATACGAGCAGTGCCAGCGATTGTCCATGGCCATGAACCTGCACCAACAAGCAAACGTTCAGATGTTTGCAGCCTGAGGTTTGACAACGTGAAGCGCATCGATCCTTGGAATTTGATTGCTTCGACCACGAAAACTAACATGGAAATATGCCCGAAGGTGTAGTAGAATATGGTGTGGAGACGAGGAACTGCGCTCTTGTGCCGGTTAAGCTCTGCTTACATCTTCTCACGCGGGTAAATGAGCTACTTGAGCTGCTCTTTTAAGCACTACGAGATAAGCATAGAGGCACAACTCTCGCAGCTGGCTTGTCCTCGATTAGCCCAGCGCTTGTGTTGCAGTGACATATCCATCCCAGCAGCAAACCCAGCATGCTCCATTTCCTTCCTGTGAGCGGCCAGACTGTGCCGCATCGGTAGGCTGCCTTTGCGAGTACACAGCCCGAAGTTCTCGTCGCCATCGCAGAGGTAAAGGGTAAATGAAGATGAAGACAGCAAACCCCATAGCGACGCGAAGGAGATTCGTAGGAATTGCAATGGTGATATCGTCTGGACGTGTTGTTTGGTTCCAGTCAGCAGCCAGGGGATGCATCGCGCACTCTGACCGCCGAACCTTCCTCTGACGAACTGCTAAAGACAAGTAATCTCACTTGCAGCTCTGGTACCGCTTCTACCTTTCTTTATGCTCGCGGCGCAACTCGTCCTCACTCTTGCGCCTCGCTTCCGTCTCTTCCGCAATCTCCCGCTCCACAGCCAACATCTAGTCCCCTAATGCGAGTTCCTTTGCCTGCATCTGGCACCGTTGCCACTTCCTTGTAAGCTGGCGGCGCGCCTTATGCATAATATCCTAGGCAAGACCCCGGGCTGCGTCCATGTGCAGCCTCCATGCTCTCGTCCTCTTTGCAACCGATGCTGTTTCAGCAACCATTTCGGTCCTTGATGGCTCTTCCAATTCAAGACGCACTCATCGAATCCCTTCGGCCTCCTCTCGATCGTATAGAGAATACAATACAGTGTCGCGAAGAGTGGGTCATTGCGCACGTCGCGTCGTTTCCTAGACGGTGCATTTCTTGCTCCTCAGTTCGGAGTGAATCTACGACCAGCCTGACGCTTCTTTGGTGGGGGTGGGAATGAAGGAAGTCGAGGCTGGTGTCTTGAATTTTCTGGGGTGTTCCGAAGGTGCAAATGATACGCCAGAGGCAATCTTGTCGGCGTCTTCGTCCTCATCTTCGATGTGAAGCTCCTCCTCCTCCTCCCCGATCATGATCTTATTCTCGACTTCGTCCACCTTGGTCGCGGCCTTGGGGCAGCTGCTCTTGGCCTAGTCTCGATTGTGCTACTTGTGCCGACGGGACATGGATATCGGAAAAGCGGGGTAGATTCGCGCCCATTGTCGGCTGGTCCACAGTGTGATTCAAGTTATGCGGGCGATGTTGTAGGAGCGCAGACGGGTGATGTGCTGAGAGTTGGGTCTCAGTAGGAGCGTGTTTGGGGCCCCGAGTCGTTCGCCTGCTCTCGTAAAAGTTCAGGCAGCTATATAAGGCGATGAAGAGCGTCCTCACCTCATCTGTGGAGGAGCACGAGCAAGAGGGGACGAGCAGAGCTGGCGGTGGGAGAAGGATGAATAGGTGGTAAGTCGACTAATGGACGCGCACAGCGTTGTACTGATCCTTGAGTGGTTCTAGAAGCAGGTGGGTTCAAATAAGGCTATACAACAGCAATCTCGAGATCCGAGCGAGTTTCGGGGCATTCCAACGATTTCTGTTGAAGGTTGAGTGCTTTCTTGTGAGAAGTTGAAAGTGGGACGGGATTAGGTGAGTCGCAAGGCCGAATCGCCCAAGTCTGCGCGCAGGCCTGGTCGAGGAACAGTATCGCCATCTTCTGCAGCAGCACTGCTCTCACTCATTACCATCATTTTGCCTCAAATTTCGCTACGCGCAGACAAGGTCATAGAAGAATGGACAGCATGGGCGCGGGACGGCAATGAAGCAGATGCGGCACCTCATCCTCAGAACCACACCCAAGCATGGAATACTAGAGTAGCTATGCGAAACGCCCATACCTTTCGATAATTCCTATCCGTGACCACAAAAGAAGCTAGTGGGATTTCTTCGCCGTTTCCTAGTCCGATGGAAGCAGTCAGCATCCCGTTCCTCTTTGACAAGATTTTGTACCTCTATTGTAGCTGCTTCATGCGATCAATACGCCTTTATCACGACATCGTATATTGTATAGCTTACAGTCTAGAGATACGGTACTGCTCGCTCAACGTGGCACACATCAACTCTTCTCGCCATCTTTCCAGCGGTGATGTCGCACAACAAACAGTTTGGATGGGGCTTCCCTTGACGGGCCCGGGACACACACACCCACCCACCATATCGTATCCTCTGTTGCTCTGCTCCTCGCATTCAAATACACTTCCTATCGCAAATGAGCTCGTCCACATGAATTGTGTTACAGCGGATATACGCTCAGAGACCAGGCGAATGAGCGAGCCAGCTGGTCCTATGCTGTACGGGCATATGAGATAGTATCCTGTGGCAACCCGTTTCGCTTTTGTCACTTGGTTTCCAGGCGGTGCTCTGAATAGCCCATGCGCTGGCGACTCTTTGCATGCAACCCATCTCCAGCGTTGACCATCGTCTAACCTGTTGGTTGGCTAAGAACTGGGCACTGATCTACCTCTCACGTGGCATCTACCCACTTCACCTCGCCTCCTCTAGGCCTGCCTTTGAACAGCTTCGAGGAAGGGTGGGAAATATGGGGAGCACTCTGGCTACCTAGCGAATGTGAGGATGACCCAAGGCGAGTGTTGATTGTGTCTCATCAAACTCACATCTAACTAGACATTCTCTTTGTTACTTACATGATTTCTTGAACAGAAATATAAAAAGATCTTTCGTTGCTGCGTAAAGATTCTACTGCTCTATCATCTTGGCACAAATCACTCATCGCCTACGCATTCGATCTCCCGACTGCCACTGTTGATCCCCAACTCTATTGCCACACTCCACATCCAAGGCCCCGTAACCTTCTTGTGAGTCTGTAGAGACCCCACCTGAGCTCGCGTTACTGACTCAGCCCAATAGGAAAACAATGGAAACGGACCTGCCTCATGTCTCTGAGGAGGACTTCCTCTCCACAGATGATCGGTACAGCGATACTATCATCCTGTTTGCTCTGTGGGAGTGGGAGTAATTTCAACTCGGCACCCAGGGAATTAAAATCATCGGACCTGACATCTCCCAGGCACTCGAAACACACTATTACGACTGGGCCAACGGGATCAAAATTAGTAAGGAGTCAGACATGCTGCGTGCGCTACCTTCGGATATGCATCTTTACAAGTACATAATTGTGGTTTTGTATAAGCCCACAGATAAGCGTCCGGAACACCTTGAACTCAACCGCGACACACATTGGTCCCTTATCTTCATCGATGTCAACTACGGGAACATTGTTCACTATGATTCGGCAGGCAACATGATTGCTGAGGTGGCTGAGTTCTGGAAGTGTACCACCCCGTATGTGTTCGGCGAGAAGGACTGGAACCGCTGCTTTGAATACCGATCGCCAACCTGGGTTAAGTTCCCTAGTAAGCAAGGGCCGCCTAAAGATAGTCAAATCCGCAATGGTGATTGTGGTTCTGCCGTACTATGGACCCTTGGGAAGCTGCTCTCCAGACTCACCTCCCCTGCGCCGCCATCCAATCAGCCATTCCGCCAATTCCCGCACCGGACCAATTGGCTCACGTGGGAGGTAGCCGTTGAAGCTGGTAGCATCGAGTACGGTTTCGATTGGGAGGAAGACTTCGATGGTGAAACAGAACGGGATCGTATCCGTGAGAGCATTTTCAAATTGTTCCCAGAGTACAAGTGCCTAGTCAAGGACCAAGCCACCAAAGACAACGTCATTGAAGCCGACACCAACGAAGGCGAGGCCACCGAAGATGAAGCCACCGAAGATGAAGCCGCCGAAGATGAAGCCGCCGAAGAGGAAGCCGCCGAAGAGGAAGCCACCGAAGATAATGCTATCCAAAGCAGCATGACCAAAGACAAGGCTGCCGACGGCAACGTGGGTGATGAAAGGCAGAGCCACGACGAGACTATCGCTTCACCTGATACTGCCAGCGAAGACGTGGGCCCAGGTTCAGATTTCTGATCAGCCGCAATCCTCAACCATCGACCACGACGTCAACATCTCATTCAGCTTTCAATAACTCCTCGTCACGTTCCCTTCTCCGTATCCCTATCCAGCTTCCTTGTGTAATTCTTCCTTTGATTCTCTTTGAATTTTGACTTTTGGTGGTCTCTTTATTTCCTTTCCGTTTGTCCACAACGCTTCTTTCGCGGGAACTGAATAGAGAACGGTTAGGTACCTGAGTAGATAGTAGTCAGCAAAGCTCAAGCAAGGCGTCGTTTGATTCCTCATGTAGTTTCATAGACAATCGCCAAAGCCAATCGCAATTTCAGTCACTCTTTACCACAATATATATGCATACAGTTCTAGCGTGACCGGGCCTCATCGGAAGTTAGTAACTTGTATTATCATACTGTGTTCCTAGCCCTTCAGCGACAAGAGTTTCCTTTATCGAACAACGCTCCACATTAGATCGCAATCAAGACAGTACACTAACAGGGAAGAGAAGGATATAATTTTCTCACTCCATTTCCTCTTTACTCCGCAGCATATACTTCCTCTCCCAATGTATCTATCACGGGCCTCTACAGACAGTCCCATGCATGGCTACAGCAGCCTTATTTAAATCAAATCTTAGTCGTAAAACTTCAAATCTATTCTATATCAGGTTTCTCCCCACTTAGTAACAGCAAGACCAACCGAATACGTCTCTGCTTCTTACTAGCTCGTTACTGTGCAGTCATCCAGAGAAGTTAGCGGAGTACGAGTAAATGGTTATCTCTATTCGTAAGCGCCTACTAGCTTTAAGGAGTATCGCAGTTTTGGCGGTGGATTTCATCCATTTATGTGAAGGAGATAGGTCTTTAATCGCCCACCTGCAAGTTTTAGATCTATAAGAGGCGAATTGGATGTTATTGCTTACAGAGCGAGGAGTTTTGCGGCCACGTTGAATACCTAGTCGTGCATCCAATCATAGTTTATTTTACGATATATCGCGATATCACTCGCTTCAATGATATAGTATAAAATACTGACGAGTGGGGATTCCTTCTGCATAATTGCACTAATTAAACTATACTAAAGGTCAAAGGTATATACTTCACTGAGTTTCCCTCGTATTATAGATGAGTGGAGGGCATCGATCTTTTTTGGGCCGTGGGCCTTGAACCGACTATGCGAAGATAGGCCAGAATCTCCCTATATAGGTACTTTCTTAAAGCTAGAAGCTCTGTGCGAGGAAGTTGCTTATGGGATATACAGATCTAAATAAGAGAAGGGAGGAAGGGTAAGGGGTGTTATGGAAGAAGGTTTGGAAGCAAGACAGCCCAGACTGAAAACTCAAGATTCCTGCGCAGGATAATGGCAATCAAGCTTGCAAAACCGCATAATAAGAAGCTTAAGCATTGTAAAGCTAAATTACGCGTTCCTATGCGTCCGCTATGCCGTAAACTACGTCGTCAGGGCCGGCATCCATATCGCCGCCATCGGAATCTGTCAACACCTCAGATGCATCCTTGTACGAAGGAAAGTATACTATTGGTAACTACATCTTTATGTCTATGTCGTACGAGAAGTCTTTAGGGTAGATGTATCTCAGTGGCGTTATAAAATACCTGCCCAGCTACTTCATGCCGTATCTCCTGACTATAGCTCCTAGCAAAATTAAATTCTTTCCTGTAAATTCCCTAATACACACCTTCTACACTTTAATTTAGCTCTTAAGACAAAATGAGTCGTCCGCTGTGTTTAGAGCTTCGCCTAAGTTCTTCGGCGGACAGCTAGCCCACGATTGATTAAAGAGCCAGGCTTAGTCCTAAAGCTCAAGCTCAAGCTTTCGAAAGCATGACAGTGTTTCTGAAATAGTTTCTATATTTTGTAGTCCTTCAGACTAGTGCCAATGATAGTTTGCGAAGTAAAGAGAGATAACACTATTAGACACTTGGCCATTCATCGTAGGCTATCCGGTAGATCTATTACATAATTCCTTGAACGAGTTGAAGATAATCCACAAAGTCTGTTACTTAGACGAAATTTCTATCTCATTTCACAGATAGTAGCATTCCTCCCTGGACTAATCCATCCTTATAAAGATACCTAAAATCCGTATTCGGAATGAACATCGTGCAGAGTACGAAACATACCTAAGGTTATGCCACAATACCACCAGGACAAGGGTACCTAGTGTCGAACCCAAGACGACTTCTTAACTAAGCTACCAAAACCGCATACTCATCATCAGCTTATAGGCGTACGTTGAACGACAGAATCTTCGTAAGATCTAGGCCATCAATACAGAACGGGCGCGGGTGACAACGTCACGCAGAGTCTTCAAATACTGATATCAGGATATGCTCACCAATCAGAAATTAATTTTTTTTTAAAAAAAAAAAAAATATAGGTATCACTAAATTACATTGACTAAAACAAGCAGCCCCTACTACTACGTAGGCAAAAAGGTGTTCGATTGTTAACAAAACCCAATCAGTATATGTATCTGGTAAAGAAGGCGCAGGAGGTGCCTTTCTATCTGAAAGAGAAGTAGGCCACAATCTAGTAATAACACGTATAGGTCGCTATATTTAAGAGGAAAAGTCGAGACAGGTGTTACAGAACCAAAGTTAGTAGTAGAGAAGCAAAAGTTGGAGGCAGTTATGTAACAACTTAAGACTGTGAGAAGGGATAGATGAGACAGTAGGCAAAGGGGAGCGGGACAGAGTTGAAATCCAAAGAGACCTCCTGGAACCGTGGGACGTTGTAAGTAGCAAAGCTGAGAAAACGTCACCTTCTCTTTTACAAGTAGCAGTATTCGCCTCACTCAAGTATCGAACAAAGGGTGGGAAGATGTCTGAGATATGGCTATATAACATTGCTATTATTTATTGTCTAGCTCTTATAGAGGTAAAGCAAAGCAGTAAGAAAGTGCTCCGAAGTGCATCGATGACGATGACAACGATGATAGTAGTGATGAAAATAACATACCCAGCTCTTTCGAAATTTACGACCCTGTACCCTCCAGACTAGTGATGGTGTGTCGTACGTGCGATGGAAAGTATGCAAGTATCGTCGAAGAGACCGGCGAGACACCATCGACAACCTGGATTGTTCATTCACGCCAATTGCTGCCAGTATTATCCCGATAATAGTATTCGTGTTGAGATCATAGTACACAGCAGTCGAAAAGGCGCATTGTTGCATACGTGTAGTCTCACATTCGCGATCCAGTACAAGGCTGTCAAGCGTACTACTTCAATTAGGGGAAGCGGCGCAGATGGTATGCAAATCTGACACGAGACAGTGGAATTTGGGATTGGAGCAGGAGGTAGTGACCAGGCACTCCTCCTGTAGCTAAGATGCTAGCTGAGGCCGAGGTAGGCAGTCCTCGGAAGCAGGAACAGGGAAGGACCAAGTATGATAGCGGCCATCCTGCCGGCGAAGAACGAGAGCCACAATGGTTAGGGCAGTACAGCCCAGCTCAATGAGTCCTCCGCTGCTCAAGTGTGTACTTCTGAGGCGAGGACGGCGCGATTCGATTGCGTGGTGGAGAGACTTCGCTGCGATGTTATCTATTGCGCCTCAGGCGGCTTGGAGTGCCCCGACACACTAGATTAGGCCGTTCGGTGCAGGGAAACGCGGACCTAGCCCTCGAGGCGGCGCGGGTCTTGGTCCACGAACGGCGAGCATGCAATTCTACAGTAACGAGAGCAGCGACGGGCGCGATACGCTGGGATGGAGGGTCGAGGGCGGCTGAAAGTACAGAGATCGCGCCGATGAGTAAATGAAGGCATCGTGGAGAGATGTCGCGGGGGGAGGCTTCGGCGATGCGATGCTTTCAAAGGCTCAAGGCGTGCGATGGTAGTGCTGTAGGCTGGCCGTAGTGTTGTTGTTGGGCGCCCCGCAGCTGCCGCCGCTTCGGGGCCTCTTTGAACAGCCAATTAGAGCGCTTCGTTTCGACTTGCCTACGCGCGCGTATTCTGGACGAGGTCTTCCGTGGCGGGCAACAACCACCCAGCGCCTGGTAGGATTTTCCTATAACCTTGAGGTGATTATACTGAAGCACATCCAAAGCGAATAAGTAGATTAGTTCAACCCTAGGTCTTCCGTGGCGGGCGAACGGGGTTAGGGTTATCGTGGAGAACCCACGATAACCTCCAGCAGCTTAACAATATCCCAGGCCCGTGGAGTCTCTCTCGTAAAGATCACCAGATCAAGCCCACATCGGTGCGATCTTTCCGCCAGGACGACTATGGCGCCCGTTAACAGAGGAGGGCCGACACAGCGCTCCTTGCGGGAGAGCTTACGGAGCGGAGCACGGCCGACGCGACTCGGGCAGCACTGTAGATACCAGAGCTTGGCCTTCTGTGGAATGCAATGGCTTGCTGCCACAGACGCCGGCTGCCACCAGGAATCCATACGAGCTCTCCCTTTGTAATGCGCATTCTCTTTCGAGCTGCGACTTCCAAGCCAGGGAGCGTGTCCAAGGAGTCATCCCGTGTCCAGCGTCCTTCCTTGCAAGGCCTGCCGTCTCTCGTAATCGCCTACATTCTCTTCCTACCATTCTTCTTTCTGCCAAAATGTTAGGCCAGGTTTCTACATTTGCACGTCACGGGAAGCAGGTGTAGCAAGACACGGAATGCTGATAGTACCTTGATAGATTGATCGTAGCATCATTACTCGTTCATTACATAACAAGGTGCCAAGTACCAATACCGATAGAAGACGCCAAAAGATAGGAGATCCCGGACAAGACTTGAACAACGCCAGACAAAGCTTTACCGAAATTGTAACTCATGACAGCGACAGCACCAGTACGTTAGCAGCCTATCGCTCTTCGATCGCGTCTTCAACGACGTCGATTGGGGGGAAATAATCCATATTGGGCCAGACAGCCCCAGTATGGATGATCGTCGGGTAAAATCAGTGGTTGCATGTAGTCGTAATCCCGCTCAATAGCTGGCTCCGCCGGTACAGTCGAGAGATGACAGCTGTTGCTCGAACTGCCTACTGTGTCAACGAACGTCTGGCCATGGTGGGCTGGTGAGTTGGATGTGTTGGATGTGTTGGATCGTGGCTCAAACGACGGCGATGTGAAGTCGGGGGTTTCGACGTTCTGACTATCGTTTGTACGCGGAAAGGGAGTCGCGGCCTGGTAGTCCGCGTCAACTGACGTAAGGTCAAGGAAATCGACGTTCGGACTATCGTTTGTACGCGGAAAGGGATTCGCGGCCTGGTAGTCCGTGTCAAGCGATGTAGGTTCAAAGAACCCGACGTTCTGACCATTGTTTGTATGCGGGAAGTGATACGCGGCCTGGTAGTCCGCGTCAAGCGACGTAAGGTCAAAGAACCCGACGTTCTGACCATCGTTTGTATGCGGGAAGTGATACGCGGCCTGGTAGTCCGCGTCAAGCGACGTAAGGTCAAAGAACCCGACGTTCTGACCATCGTTGGTATGCGAGAAGCGATACGCGGCCTGGTAGTCCGCGTCAAGCGACGTAAGGTCAAAGAACTCGACGTTCTGACCATCGTTGGTATGCGAGAAGCGATACGCGGCCTGGTAATCTGACTCAGGGTATATGATCATTGGCGAGATATGGGGTTCCGATGCAGCGGAAGCCATCGAGCCGTCGGATGCTGCAAGATTCTCAGAGACTGCTGTGTGTCTGTTTATCAACGAATTGTCCAATTGTCCACAGGATACCTTGTTTGAGCGATATGACTTACATTCCAGGGCCTCTGCAATTTCCGCAATTTCAACACCGCTTTCCGTCAGCATCCATCTACTGTCGACGCGTCGGAAATAGTGGAACCCTTTGGAGTTGTGCTTCCACAGGATGCTAGAAGCTGTAGATTTCCAGTTAGAGTCCTCCTTCGGCTTGTCGGTATGGTGCTTGACGTGCGCGTATATTCGTATATGCTGGCTATTCCCGTGGTCGTGCTGTGAATGGCGCGAGCGCAGATATCAGCCCAGGTAAGCGGGCACGTGGCGTTTTAGACTTCGTCCATCAAACCAGAATGAAGAGACTGAGAAGATACGAAGGTGATGTCCTCGAAGGAAGTCTCAAGTATTTGAGGGACATTGAGGGCGTGTTACACAGGCGCCTCCTACGTAAGGGCTATTTGAACGCATGGGTCAAAGATGGTACAGCAGCAGATAGAAATGCTTTTGTACCTTACTAGTAAGGAATCCCAGTTGAAGGCTGTAGAGCAGACCGGTGATGCTGCTAAAGTATTGTTCTCGTTTGCGTCAACCATGGCCCGGAGTCAGTGATCAAAGCATGGAACTGCAAGAAACTTGGAGCCTAGCAGAGACACGTATAAGATCAGAACCGAGAGGAACAGTGTGTTTTCAGGAACATGGTGGAATGAACCGGGGTAACATGCGCAAAAGCCCAATGAGACCAAGGATGGACCTGGTCGCTGCCCTTGCGTTCGCCTACCTACAATATCCCACATTACAGCTTATCTTGAGGATACTTCGTGTGACATCTCCAAGCCCATTTTGATCTCCGCCGTGCTCGAGACCTGCTGTTCCAGCCTGGACCGACGATAACTCAATGCAAGCATTCGTGTTCCTTGATCAAGCGCCTACGCCCACCTCTTCGTGATGGAGGTGTATTGGGAGACCGACGGACTGGAGGTGAGGAAAAGAGCAGCGGGATAGAGGGGAGCAAAAGACTAACGCCACGTCGACGGCGAGGGAAGGCGCACGCGACGAGGCGCCATACGCTCATCGGTGAGGATCGTACGCCTTGCCTAACCGAGGTTTCATTGCATCGCAGAAGCTCTTGTCGATCAAGAAGAACGAAGAAGAAAGGTGGCCAAGCAGGCTTTCCACTCGATGTTGTGACCCCATTGAAGCTGGTCAAGTTGATTAACATAACGACCTCGTATTCAGTGTTGTCATGTGAGTAGACGGAGGCGATGGAGACTGGGGTGTCAGCGATGGGGCTTGGGCCCCGTGATATTGCTGCTTTGTGCGTCCTTAACCACTTTTTAAGGTCGCTTGCGAGGGTGCTAGGTCGACCCGGCCCACTTTCCGACGACCCTTGTAATTCTCACTTGTCTCCACTCGTTCTTGATCTTTAGATCCCAACTAGAAGCTGCTACTAACAAGACGACAACTGCCCAGTCTTGACAAATCGAGGACCAAGCCTTCAAATGGATGCATCAAAGGAGAGACAGCGAAGGAGTGCCAAGGCTGCAAAGGAAGGAACCGAGGATATCTACAGCGAGTTTCCTTTGTTGATACTGTGGAGCGGGAGCTGTTAGTCTGAGCGCCTCCGTGGAGACTGGGCTTCAGCTTCGGTCCAGGAAGTGTTCACAGTAGGGGCTTGGCTTGTAATTGCTTTCGGCATGTTTGAAGGATTGTGCATATCTGCTACATGATGAGCGGAGGCATTCAAATCATGCGGTTGGATCCTTGTCTCGAGAGGTCGAATAGATTGGGAATCGCGGGTACCGCGGAACTCGAGATGAAGCGAGAGCTGAACGATACCTGGCTAGTGCTTGGCATCTAATATGCACGTTGGTCCCGATCTGAACAAATGAGCATGGGATTCGCGGGAACCCAGTCTAGCGACAAGTCGAGGACGAGGCCGCGCTCCAGAAGCCGGGGGTGCGAGTCCCCAGGTTCCGCCTTGGCCTTGAAGCAGCCAGAGATTGTCGAGCCGTCCCGCATAGGGCTTGCAAGGGTCGCGGGAGCTAGGTTTAGCGAAAACTCGAGCCGTTGCCGCCAGATTCGCTGGCAATTACCAACTATGATGCGGGAGTCGCTGCAACAATAGCTAGAGCTGATAGCTATGACGACTGTTCTCGCCGCCTTCTATTATCACGGTTGATATTGAATCGTGATACCATCATTGGGCAACCAAGCTTAGGAAGTTAGCGTACATCGAACCCCAATTCGACTAGTTACCGACTAGGGTTAGTTCAAAGTCGCTGATTAGGTGCTTGTTAGCCCACGTCGCCCAGCGGAGCGATGGGTGTTCAGGTGCACAGGCCATGATAGGTACCATTCTCGCGTTGCATGCATGTGGCTTGAATCTGAAGCAATCTTTCGGTGAGAGGCAACATCCTGTAGTGTTACCGCCTGCCTCTTATCGTCATGCTAGCTAGCCCAGGCGCAGTTGGGAGCTCAAAGCTTTGCCCCCAGCAAAGGCTTCGGGGAAGCGCCTCGATGTGACTAGTTGTGTTGTGTAGCTGTGGAAGACACCTTCGCACCCTTGGACGGACAGATGCTGAAACAAAGCGAGAAAGTCTTGCCTTCTTCCAAGCGTGACTTGGATTCTGGCGATCTCGAACTGCTGCTCTAGTAGTACGCGCAAAACAATGCATCTCTTATGTCCGAAACATATGTGGAAGCCCACATGACATATCACAGGCAGCGGGAAGAGCTGTAAGGGCGCAGCTGTCCCATCCGACATGCGAAGTCTCGACATGAGGATGGGGCCGAGACAGCAACGCAGTGGGCTGGGCGCTTCGTATGAATCTATGACCCATGCACCAGCATTGCATCTACTAATTCAACATCCAACTCTGGCAAATCTGGCTTATCCAGATATTTCTATGCTAGTAATATTCGCGGTAAACTTCACAATCATTTGGAGGCGGCGCCGCGCATCGCGAAGAGCTGTCGAGGGGGACAAGCGTCGACGGCATCGCCACTTTTCCAGAATGGCTTGAACCGAGCTGAAGGGCTTGACAAAGCTACTGAACTTATCGAGCTTGATCTTACTCTGCCTGTATGTCTGTTGAGTCCGTAGAGGAGGACAAAAATGTACGCCTTCGTCTCGCGAAGAAGCCGGAACATGACCAGGGTTGAAGCTTATGATGAGCATGCCCATCTTCTCTCTGAATTGTTCAAACACTAGATATCGCCGGCAAGCATTATCAGAATTGTTCGAGCGAATCCTAGATTCCATGCGTCAACAATGGACCTCGAGAACTCCGCCCTAGGAAGTTCAGGCCATCGAAGGACACACCGTCATAGACGAGGAGGCTCACTACACAGTAATGTTCAAGCCACAGCGCAGGACCAAAGCGGATTTTCAACTCCTCAAAGACCTAATTCGGCTGTTGCTCCGTTGATACAAGTCAACACAAGGTCGCAGCGCGCTGCTCTTAGAACGGAGACTGCCGAAGACGAATGCGATGGTGGAGACGGTGATTGTGATGAGAATGGTGAGCACGATGTGTGTGAGACCAAAAGGTAGGAAGGGGAGGAAGAAAAGATAGATGTTAATATATCAGAGAAACCAAACCAAAAAGATTCAAGTGGCTATAGCAGTACATCCTCCGAGTACCGCTCATTTCGGCCAGGCGCTGTGCCTTTGGGCAGCCCAAAAGCCCCTAAGGTGAACGAACCCCTCTTGTACGATTGCCACTGAATCTTTAACGCAGATGGGATCCATACGTCGAGAATCGATCGCATTTCTGAGAGTTTCGACTCGAAAGACCTCCGTGTCGCCCATATCGTCTGGTCAGATGGATCTATTTGCGTAGCGCATGCAACACATTCCCACCACGCATGTACGACGAAGGCGATGATGAACTTCTGGGCAAGCCATCAGTAAGGATCTACTGTAGATGCCTATGTCGTACTAACCGAAGCTCTAGTGTTGTCGACAAACCTGCCGTTGTACCAGAAGATTCTCCAGCTCGCGTTCAGACTGGGAATTCAAAGCAACATGCGAGCTTCTCAACTAAAGTTGAATATCAGACTTCGGAAGGATCAGTAATGATTAACGTCCCCTTGATAGTTCTAGACCACAACCACACCGCCATCTCGCACCTTATGCCACTAACGAAGGACATCGAAACATGTAATAAACTTCGACAATTTTCACAATCTCCTCAACCTCATTAATCAGCTTTCTGGTGTACAATATAGGCGACTTCTTCTCAGCCTCGTTTTCCACCTCTTCTTGAATATCCCGTCGAAGAACATGTGCGGAGCAGCCTCACTTGAGAGGACGTCCCTACCCGGCCTTTCAAACGACAGACCTTACAGAACCTTTCGTTGAACGCCCTGAGTATTGTAGTTCGGTTTACCGATCTCTGCTCGTTTGAGCCCAAGCAGCCTTTGCCTAGCCACACTAACAGGACGAAATCTTGTCAGGACAGTCGCAATCCCAGTTCCGACATCTATCAAACTCCATCCCTGTGCAATGAGGATGCGGTAGCCACAATTCCTCACGTTCCATAGCTTTGACAACATACGCTCCGCTCTCTTCATCTACGGAATGATGAGCATCTGCACTCCATGACCTTGGACTTTCACCCAATGTCCAAGAGCGTGGGAAACTGCAGTTTGGATTAGTGGAAAACGCTCTCTGCTAGGTTGTCTACTAATGTCAGCATCACCTGTCCAAGCTGGATCCTTGGATTCTTAGAGACTCGCCGGCATCACGAGAAGATAGATGCGCGGCTAATTCGGCGAGTATCCTCACGTCAGCCCACGAGTAGGAGAGATCGTCGAGACTTCCCCTGTGCCGGTGTGCATGAGCTATAACCTAGTTAGTGCTGTATGAATATTGGCGGGCGCACTAGGTCTGATATCCTGTACAACTACTACCTCCCCAATCGAAAAGTTCATCGAGCTCGGCTACGACGAGCACAGCCTTCCCATGGTGGAGTCTTAACACGCGCTCCTTGAGAAGAGAACATTGAAGTCTCGCATGTCGACTTCGTCTCCCAGAGCCCTATGCTAGCAAGCTCGCGGTAGATCTATTCCTGTCTATACTCTAAGGCCTTAACAATTAGTTAGTTAGCTATAAGTGTATTAAACTCACCACGGGCTGAACTGTATGATGTTAAACCCAGCAGGCTCGACTATTGTCATAGCCGTTAGACTACCTCTGCTAAAGCCTCTGCTACCGTCGCATTCCCATGTTGGGTCCTGGAGCTCGCGAAACTTATTGTCGGAGTCGTATGCAAAGATCACACGCCCAGTAACACTTTCGATAGGCTTATGTTCTACTTGGCTTGTTCCCCAGAAGGTCCTAAGGTTCTGTTCCTGAGGAGCGAGGAACGATGGCCGCTAGTCGACCGCGTCCAAGACTGCGCGATACTTCTCTGTAACCGAGTCAGTAACACCACGGGAGAGTGAACGAGCGGACGCCGTACCCTAAGCATGTGTCCAGTTGTGCAACTCCAATGGGCCGAAAATGAGTTCTGCTATATTTCTGAGAACGGAATCCACTTCGTCGGTCATCACCGTGGCCAGCGTGTTGCTGGCGTCGTTGATCCAATGAAATGCAGTAGCAATCGACTTCTCAACATGTCCGTGTTGCAGTCTCCGAGATATCATCCAGAAGCGACAGACACAAGCGTTAATCCTATAGCAGTAGTGAAGAAGCGATGAAGGCACATTGTGCGTCTGCAAAGGCTTGAACCTTGAAATCAAGGGCAGTTGCGCAAGTAGAAGAGATTGATCTACAAGATATGAGCGGCGGTGGATATGACAGAAGGCATGAAGAAGGTCTCGACCGGTCTTATCAGCAGGAAATTCGAAGCCTCTATCCGTGAGGTCGTCGACGATTTTAGCGTCCGTAATAGCTGTAAGTATAGATAACTTAGGTCTTTATAACATCTTTATAATAGTAGATTTAAGTAAAATTGAAGTAAGATAGAGGAAAATAGACGTATAGCTAAAGTTTTATTTCTTTAATAATAACTCCTACTACTTATACTATAGTTAATAGACATCGCTTTATTAATTTAGAACTCTAACTAAATATATTAACTATTAAGCGTACGAATTAGAATACTAGACTAGATAAGCGAGAACGTACAGTTAATCGATTTTAGATAGTCTATTAAAGACTGTTGCAAGGAGAAAACAGCTTAACGAAGTTATGCTACTCAGGTTCAACGCTTCTCGTATACTCATCCTTGTCGGTGACTCATTAAAGCAAAGATGTTCGTACCGTTAATCCGCCATACATTCAAGGTGGCTTTGCCGGTTATCGAATCAAGCTTCTCCGAGAGCATCTTACCCGCGCTGTTTGTATCGTATCTTTGAGCAGGTGAATCACTCCTGATTATACCAAATCAGTTGTCAGTCTCTATCTTCTTAGGACTTAGCCGCCGTCATTGGGAAGATGAGTCCTTTAGTCCTTCAATGCGAAGACTTCATCATCCATTGAGTACATAAACTGGGTCGAACGGCTAGCGAATCGCAGAGTAGAGGTGTTAGCAGCAAGTGATTCTCATGGTAGTCTAGTGGAGGACGAAGAGGGAAAAAAGAATTGCAGTAGGGGATCTAGCTTCGCCCCATATCGCGGAAGTCTGAAGTCGTAGTAGAGATGGGAACCAAACGTGGATCACAGGCTCTGCCAGAACATGAGATTATATTCCCTACAACTCTCACAGGATATAGTTCGTTCGCGTCTGTCTTGCAAGAAGCTGATTGTTCTCACTGGGCCGTACGATATCGCTTTGCAGTACTTTAGTGACCAAAGCCAGGTATGTGAGGACAACCTGCATGGAATTTGGACCAAAGAAGCGGTGAGTTTCTATACCCAATCTAGAAAGCTAGCGTTGACGGGCCCAATGGTCGCATCATTCCAACCTACCTAAGGATTAGAATGGGATGCTTATCGGCAACTTTGAGAGCAGCATTGGTGTTGTCCGGCATTCAAACCCAGGCAGGAGGCAGCGAGACACAATAGAGGTACATCGCCATCCGCATTCGTCCTGTTAGCTTTTTTTTTCTGTTCTTCCTAACAGATAACGTATAAATAGCGAGAAAGCGCGGTGAGCGTTTCCAGATATCTCTGGCATCTCTGTTTTCTCGACACATTCTGGGCTTGTCGCTTCATGCTATGATTACCTAATTCATCTCTTCTTACCTTCGCACATCTCCATGTTACATTTGCGTCGTGATAGAGTCGCCTTTGACGACAAGGAGACCAAAACCCGAGCAATCAAACTTCGCAGAGTTCATTGGATCTAGACAGAATCAAATCAGTCAGTCATTCCTCTACTTGTCCTACTCGAGATTTCAGATGCCAGGCCCACAGCCGACGACTCTTATCCATCTCAAATAGCCTAATCGCGTACTGCGCTCCAAGATCTCCTTCGTGTAACGTCGCCGCAACACGTACTTGCCAATAACACATAAATCCCACTTCAGAAGGGCTTAAGCTGCTCCTGACAACTAAATGACAGCCACGAGGAAAGGCGTGTGCGCTATTTCAGAGCATGCCATGCAGATATCAGCCTTACGTGTCGAGAAGAGATGTGATGAGTTGACTCAGGCTAGCTCCGATTGACTAAGCGGCTTCTAGAGTCTGGAGTCTTTGTACTACTGTAGGTATTCTCAGTTTTCTGTGCAATATTAATAGAAGAAATTAGTTTTGAGACTATGATATTTGTGGTCTTGCGCCCAGATGCGCGAGAGGTTGCTGCGAGATGGGGACTAGCGGCGAAAGCATGTCTCATGCTCGGCCAGCAGCAAACACAGTAAGAGTTCATCCTTTAGTTCGAGTATCGAAAGGTTATTTGGCGGCCCTCGCGACTTCGCTTTGTGGACGCTTTTGAGCTCAAGCTTCGCGGCGGCTTCTTCAGATCTGGTACTTTCTCCCCGAAAGCGCGCGCTTCGGTCTGGAGAGCAACATCACGAACGGCCTTTCGAGTGTTTAAGTGACCTGGGGCCAATAGATCGCGGATTGCGGAGAAAAGATGGAAGCTTTCAGACTAGATCCCATACCAGCTTGCCCTGTAGATAAAGTGGTTATTCAGACTGCAATGAGAGATTTTGATACGAAGGCTTGACTTACTTACATCATTCTTCTTCGATTCGCTCATGTCGATTTTGTTTCTGCTCTCTGTGTCCTACGTGTTCTGATGGGCTTCTGCAGTGCGGTTTGCTGAAGAGTTGGATGCTGTGGTCAAGGAAAGTCACTACTGCCGTGCATCTTTTGGGACTGGAAAATCGGCTGCTGACGCTACTCCTATTTATAGGCCCTGATGGAGACGCCCGGCGTCCCGAAGTCACTCTCGCTTCAACACTATAATCTAATGTGATGGAACATCAACTTCGACTAGGAATACTCAAAAAGTGCATTGGGATTTCAGAATTATTCAACAAGTGTCAACGTGAACGCAAGATGTGGCTTACCTTGAAGGTCCATCAAGCCCCTGGCTCTCGTACATTCGGTATACCGAGATCAGCTTGAGATTTCTCGTATTTGGCATTCGGCTGTAATTTTGTTTACTAGTGGCTCAGGGTCATGGGACCGAGATTTACTTCGACTTTTCCAAGATCTTCGCCATCGCCTCTTAATGTTGCAAGGTTCCCTCCGAGGTTCATCTTGGGCATTTTGACCCTGAGGTTATAGCTTATTGCACCAAAGGAACTACTATGAATCTGAAGCTCTTCTTTAACGACTGAGTCTGATCTAACCTACGTACTGCAACCGAGCACGGGACTCCGCAGCCGTCTTGAGGGTGGGTGGTAAGTACATTCAGCTGGGTACTATCTTTACGTCATATCAATTTGCTTGCTCCCAAATGAATCGAAGCACTCCCTTCTGCTTCCCATGTGACAACGGCTTATGCTCTTGAATCACGGACGATGATCGTCGCTTGCATGAGATGGGATCTCACGACCATCATGCGACTTCGAAGCTTCGGCATTCGATCTCTTCTGTGCCAAAGCTCCTCTCCTTGTCTTTCCTCGAATCCTTTCGTCGGTGTTTTTTGCAGCATCGATGGTCCTATTGATCCAGATGCCTACTGAACAGTTCTCAATGTAGATCGGAGGCGTTCCAAGGGCTTTCCCAGTCTTCGATTAGACTATCCCGACGTATTACGAGGGCAAGAGCGCTTTCCAACGTCGCCTCTTCTGATTGCCTTTGTCGTGATTCTTGGGTGTCTCGGCGCCCTTTAGCCGACATATGTTGGGACTCTTTCAATGGCTTTTCTCGATTTTGCAGCCTTCCCAGCTCATCTGCAATCGCTCCCGCGTAAATTCTCACGGCTCTTCTCCTATATGCATGCGCTGAATGGACGATGGACCATTCCCAATTTTTGCTTTGCCGCCTCAAGATCTCGCTTGCGTTGCCGCCGTATCCTCCATTCCATCCTGGGTCAACAGCGCTCCTGCAATATGTCCAACTTCGGCAAATTCGCAGGATGCTTTGATTGTGATGAGGGCGAGCGAACTCGGGACTTCAAGTCCGGTACGCTTCTCATACAACGGGCCGTCCTCGCGTCTCTCGTGAAGTCTCTCTTATCTTCAGAAGATCGTGTGTTTCCCATGGGTGCGAGGCTGTATAGTCTGTCGCGAAGGGGATGCGAGTCTCTGAGCACGGAAGTCAGGCTAGCATTCGATAGCAGAGGTTGCAACTTCCGATGCAAAATGCTCTTGATGGTGGGGGTACGAGAACAAACTAAGCTGCACTCAAAGATGACAGAGAGAGAAAGATTATCTGTTGGGATGCGCGATCGTCTATGTTATCCTTTGTTGTCGTGGAGGCGCTTCTCAATGAGAAGCTCTGGTATCTCTGCGAGAGCCGAAAGCATGGCCTCTAGAATTGGCAATCATATTGCTGGTGGGGCAGTGTTACGCTGAAGCAACGACGGGAGGGGATCACAGTGTGAGGAGCACTTCTTCCAAACCGATGTAGGTGACATTGAAGAACTCTATGAAAGTACTATAGTATCTTTCCTTTTAAAGTAACACAACCTGCACGAGGATGGAAAGGTCGATGTTAGTGCAGATCGTCTTGAGGTGGTAGTGAGCACAAGCTTGTTGGAATGTGGTGTTGTCCGTGGTGCTGCTGCGGGCCCCAACCTCATTCAGTAATTCAACGGTTGGAAAGGTGCTGTGAACTGCGTCTCGCTGCACCGTACTCCGTTCGTGCCCAACTTCCGCAGCACCCGCTTCGAGTCAAGTTGCCTCTTATTTGCCATCGCGGGCACGGTAGCGACTGTCCCAGACAATCATTGGTCGAACTGCTCGTAATTTGTCGTGGGATAGCTTCGGAGGGGTCCACCGAGTTTGTGAGTGGATTGCTAAGCATGGGTGCGCCGTCCCGCCGATATATTTGGTCTTCGCCGTCTGCCACAGAGTTAGGCATCTTTGCTTGAGAACCAGAATCAAGCCAGTATAGCATCGTATAAAAGGTAAGTGGATGTATGTTGAGCTCGAAAAGAAGCCTCGATTTCTTGATGTTGAGCCTATGGGCCCAAGTAACGACGGCATCGTGAGTTTGATATTTACCTTCCAATGTCCTTAGTACGTGGCGTAACAGCGATGGCATCGTAACCTCTTCACAAAATAATATGCTCCTTGTCCAAGTTCCGAAACCGTCGTTACTTTCTTCCAGTCCATCTGAAAGTGGCAAGCGCCTGAAAAAGCCGCTGCTCAAAGAAGGAGCGAGTGAGTTTCATAAGGAGCATCTCGATGATTGTGCGGTAAGCGGGCACATCCTGCAGCGCGTCGAAGACTGGGCATCTGGGCTTGATTCCAAGACGGGGAAGGCACGTAGGATGTAGCTTGCTTTCTTAGCACTTCAATGTAGCGCACGCACTCGATCTCTGGCAACTTAGTTACACTCGCAAGCAGCGGCCGGGATACCACGTACCACACGAGAACTCTTGACTCTGTATCGACTACGTGGCAGCCTATGAGTACACCTACAAGAGAGAAGATAGTTTCCGTGAAGGTGAATGAAGTTGAGAGGGTGGCGCAATTCGGGCTGGAACGTTCTGCAACAACGCCATATCTCAGTCTATTAGGGCGGGTGCATCAAGGCGTCGCGCAAGCCTTCACTCCCATGATCCTCTGCTGTAACCCCTGCGGTGTTAATGAATCTGAAAACAGTAATCTTAGCGTTGTTGTATATTTGGCTTCCGAGCGCCTTCCAGCTTCTTTTTCTCTTGTGCCGTTGGATATTCCGCGTCGGGTTACCGACGCTGGTTCAGTCTGTTCACGCTTCTCCAACGTTGGTAACGCTGAGTGCCATCTCTTCAAACATCTTCGCGGCCCCAGTACGTATCAACCTCACCACCGATGCGCAAGTCGAGCCAAAGCTTGGTCTTGTCGAAAGACATCCCCAATCGGCTAAGGTTCGAGGGCTGGCGCTTGCCGCTCCGTTGAGCGATGGAGACGAGTTGGGTTTACTCTCCATAAATCGCCGTGGAACAAGCATGTCACACCTGGCACTCTAGAAGCCTAAGTAAGCTGCGACGCGCCAAAGATCCATCCGCCCGGCGCAAAACGCGAATGCGAGGTCGTAAATCTTTTTGCCAAGTGTAGAGGTTCATTGCCGGGGCTCACAATAGTGGTGTTGTCAGTCGAGTACAACATCCAGACTAGAAAAAGCTTCTCTCGGGTTGGATGTCTGCGGACACGCCGACAGCAATCGACCCGCAAGTATCACGGGTGATTCAAGCTACAAGCTAGATTGGGTGAGGGAACTTACAGCACCGAATACAAATACATACTACTGGCTCTATCTCATATCAAAGGGTGCTCGAGCCTGAAAGCTTCAATTGATCAACTCCTCCCTAGGTACCTTGTACTTATATGAAAGATCAAAGCGCATTAATGCGAGCCAAGGATTGGCCTAGCTTTCTAGAAGAATCGAGATTATCTATCATCTGAGAGGCGAACCACTTGATCCAGACTAAAGGCGATCGGAATCGGAAGAAGATCCCGCGTTCTATGGCTCAGAATAGGCGATTAGGACCTCGAGAAACGACAAGTTCGACGAGAACGAATACCGCGAACATTTACATAGCTCGTGTTGGCAGGCCATATCCGACCATGATGGCTTCTCCGCTACTTACCTTCAGCGCCGTGGTTCTAAAGGTCGGAATCTTTCAAAACCAGAGACGGGGCTTCAGGTGAAGCCGCTGTGAGCTAGAGTGGTAGTGCGCTTGGGTACACGAATCCAAGTCCCAGAGGCTCATCTACGCGCTCGCTTGGGCAACTTACCCAGCAGATTATATCCAGAGACTTTAGCGGAAGCTGTGCTGGCTGGGTAAGAAGAAGGCTTTGTCGTTTGGTGAGACTCACGGGCCGTGTGGAAGCAATACTCAAGTTCGGTAATGAGTGATCAACGTTTTGAAGCAGTATACTCGTTTGAGCATCTCTCTTTCATAGAAAACGCAGTATGCGAGGTCAACTTTATATCAATCGGCTGGGAAGTAGTCCGACACGCCATTCTGCCTCGGTTACCTTCAGCCACTCTTTCCGCAATTCGCTACTGATTGATGTCCGTAACCGCAACCACAATCTGATCTTCAATTTCGGCTTGAGTCTCATTGACATTACGCTGGCGTTGATGTCGTCTCCTTGGGCGCCAGGGAAAGTAAACAGGCTGATTCGAGGTCGGGCAAGAGCGTAAGTACCATCAGACAGTCTCTATACATAGAGAATGCTATTTGATGGGATTGGGATGGTTGGGCATCCGCAAAGACTGGTTATGGGTTTTCGCGGTTCTCATTGTTGGTCTGCAAGCCGAGCAACCTATGTCGGACGACTCCGCAATTCTTCTTCTATAACAAAACTCCGAGGAGACCATTTGCGAATCTGTTGAACAAGATAGAGGGTTGAGTGTCGAAGCCGACGATAGGAGTAATCGATGATCTGCCCGAACACTTGGTGGTGCATCAACTGCCGATCCTTCATGGATGATATCGTCTGAATCTTGCACTCGCCGCAGCCTCAGCAACGACACTCGCAATAGCACCTGATGGGCAATTTCAGCTCCAACGTCGCCCACACCTTCTGCATCAGCTATCCTGTTGCGCTTCCCCGCCCGGCTAAACGCCCCATCAGCAGCCAGCGCACACCCTTAAGGACGATGGCAAGCAGCTCCGGTCGTGAAGACCTCACCACACAACGCGTCTGAGCACGAGGGCATCTGCGGAATCTCCATCATCGTGAGGAGTGTGGCGCGAGTAGCGCGAGGGCTTCACCTTCTGTCAGACGTATGGATTAGGTCCCTAGTGTTGCAGTGCAGCTTGCATCTAGTACGTTTGTGCATCCTCGATTGACGAATACCCCTTACTCAAGCTCAACAGGATCCATTTCCCCGCCTCGAACGCGCGATTCCCGCCCAACAGCACTTCGAGCTATGAGGTCCGACGAACCGACGTCCGAGATGAACGCGCCGGTCACTCTTCGATGACGATCACAACGGTTATACAAACACACGGCGATATGTACTTTCAGGTGCGCAGCACGGTTTACAACATCGTCAAAGCGCTCAGCGGCTGGCTGCAAAACGAAGATACGAGGATGGAGGTGGCGCCGTCGGCACAACTCCAATAGCGCCTCACATCTGGAGCGGTCAAACCACCAGCCCAGCTCATGCAATTCGTATCGCGCTTGCATCGGACGATTATGCCCGGGGGGAGTGGAAACCTCGCCGGCGCCGTCCAACGGCGTCCTTGTCGCTATGGTCCCGACCGCGTTTACCATCGCAGACTCAGGTCCCGCTCTGATCCTCGCCGAAATCGCTCATCGAATAAACGGGTAAGGATCAGCGTAGGAGTATGGCTACAAGATAATCTTGTCGATGGGCTCGGGAGACGACATCATGCCGTGGTACGAATGGATGGATTACTCAACTCTCGACCGAGTCTCCTGGAAGTGCACCACGACTGGGACCTGCATAGGCAGGATTGGCGGAACGCTCTTTGTGGGCTCGTCTTTCGAACTGGATTACACGAATCGCGACAAGAAATGGTCCCAGCCATCGGCGTCATCTCGCATCGCTGGAAACGCACAGGAACCATAATAGACGACATTCGGAACCTGAGCGCTCACGTAGATATCTTGTGCAGAAGGAAACGTCATGATTCCAATGGTCTCAACTGGCGCCCATCAATATAAGGGATACTGCGCGAAGCCCAAGGAGAAGACCAGTCCCAACTTACCGCGCCAGACAGCAACCACGACATAGCACCCTAGGAGAATTCGCGAAAATGTGCCCAACCATGGACTCACTCTTCACTGACGTCCGACATCCGACATTGAAGGCACAATTCGACTCAAGCGGCCCGTTACTGCCCAGATCATGAAAGAGAGTGGGCATCTGGGACTTGCAATTCTCTACATGAGGTGCAAACATGTACTCATGGTTCCGAACGTTGCACTCGTAGAGGAGGACACTCGATGTGGGATGTATCATTATGGGTGGCTACTGTAGGAAAGCTTTTTTCTTACAAGGACTTCAGTGGAGACAAGGAGATTTTCTCATTATCAATGTCCGATGGTGAAATACGGGCGGTCTCAGTTCTTTGAGGCAGATCATATCCAGACGCTTCCCGTGCAATCCTCGCCGTTCAGGATAATTGTTCGACTCTCTCTGAACCCTCCTCCAATTCGAAATGACCTGTATGCTAAGTCCGCAGTGAACGTCGGGAGCCTGTCTACCTATAGCAAGTCCAAACTAATGGAATCCCATCGATTAGGAACGAACGTTAGAACCTCGCCGACAATTCCTGAACTGCTCGGTGTGTGCCCGTGATTTATGCCAAACCCAGCCTTCCTGCTCTCAAACGAGAAGGCGCCGAGGGAAGAAGTAGATGGGTGCTCAGCCAATCATTACATTTCCTTCGAAACGTAATACTTCAAACATTTGCGAGTCCATGACGCTGAAGAGCAGGTGTGTGATGAGTAGTTGATCAATTGAATCGCGGCATGATGCTGGAAGACGCACAACGGGAGAGACATGTACCGGACTTGTGTTTGAGAAGATCTTGGATCTTTCCGGGTACTGCGGGCACGGTGGTATCAGCCTTTCGCTAAAGGATGTGGGCGAACTTTCTTCACGTTCAGGCGTAACATCAAAGCATGCATCTTAGGCCCCAGGTTGTTGGACTTTGGTGTGTAGAGACTAGGGTATATGTCTGACTTCGTTCGAATGTTCACGACAGCTTATATAAAGGCAAGGACCTCTCAGAAGTAGGCATGGATGCCACGAAATCGCGAGCGAAGACTTTCAATGCTCTGCTCGATCTGGAAAGATCTGAAGGACATTGGATCGCTAGAGTACTGGCTGCATCAAGCTAGTCATTATGCCAATACCCGCCGTCGTCGGCGGTGAACTTCGAGGTGAGGGTGGGTTCTAAAGCGATGGTGTCTTTGAATGCGACAGCGGGTTCTCATGTGACGATGTGTTCTAGTGCGATAGTGGGTTGGAAGGTGACGGTGGGGACCAAGATGAGGACACGCTATGTAGATCGTGATCCGTTGTGGCACAAAGCGATCCATGCCGACACGCACCACCCTTGTAGCATCGTCTTTACTTCACTTCCACCCCAAGATGTAGAAGCCAAGATTATGGCGCGTATTCGATATATTTATTAACTGAGAGATTTGGTACCTATACGAGGAGTACGTAGAAATCGATTTGACCCCAGGTTCAGGATCTTCGCGTTCGTGATACCTGCACTAATCAGGACTTCGCATGTTTGTTGCAAGATCCTTCCCCATCTTGAAGCGTGAGTATGACAGTCTTGGGTTTGCAATAATGAGTTCCAGCACAGGTGAATTAATGGCTTCTGGGTACGCACCCACTGAATGTGGAGCAGCCTGGTCTTGCCAATGCGGACCTCGACAGCAACAAGAACTCCCAGGCGCACCTGATGATAGTAGCACGTACAGTCACAGGTTCTCTAAATATTGTAGGATGTGGTCCAGCATATGTGGAGACCATGTAGAGCGTAAACGGAGGTTGTTCTAAGTGAGGACCTCTTCGTTAAGATTCAGCCCAGGAGAACGTTGCTTGAAGATTCGATGTTCCTATATCAGCAATTAGCATCAACTATATAGAGGCGAGAAGCTGGAGGCAATATGTTGAGTAGTCATTTGGCATCGAACGAGTGCTGGTGCTGCATGATCCACTCGAGGTTCAAGGAGGAAACTTCTAGCTGATTGATACTGGCAATTTGCTGGGAATGAACTCCAAAAGTTTACCAGAATGTTGTATTAAAGAACTGATACAGACACTTCTCTGACCTCCAGTCGCTACCGGCAAAGGTCGAAGAGCCTCGAAAGCTTGCCATCAATTCCTGGGCGACTCTGTTGCGAGGCAGTGTGTTACGCGATTCGTCGGATGAAGCAGATTGCCTGCCTTTTTTGCCGTTGAAGTTTGCGACTAGTTGTTGAGCCCGTCAGCGCGGGTGTCATCGTTCCCGATGCTCGCGCTGGTCCTCCGGAACAACTTCTTTGGGCGATATGTTCCAACAAGGTCCGTATGAGTCTTTGCTCTTTCACTATAAGAGCAGATTCGTGTGGTCTTGGAACGGTAGCTCCAGACAGAATGCACGAACGAGGAGCTCTTGAGACAGTAGCATCTGGACACTCCTTGCCGACTGATCATGCAATTAATTTTGAACGGAGGGTGCTGGGTAGAGTTGAGTTACATGGGTTAAAGATACGGTGCGTGTGATGGTGTTTCGCGTAAAGACTTAGCGATGTGGACCGTTAGTTGTACCTTAGTAAGTTGTATGGGAAACTCCAAGAGAGCCATCATGTGGAAGAGCTATGAGGGGCAAGGATGTCAATCAGACTCCCAGCATCTTTCGCCGCCCCTGGCACTTTTGAAGCGAGTCATATCATGATGAATCGACATCTTCGGGAACGAAGCAGTAAATATCGATAAGATGGTGTGGAAGAAGGTTAAAATAGATTGTCATATGTGCGACTAAGAGTGTTGGTAGCAGAAGGGTAGCCGCAGCTATCGTTGAGCCAAATTCTCCAGAATGTACGGATGTAGAAGAAGGCGCGATGGAAAGCGAGAGATAGGCGGTAGCGCCCAACTATATATGGTTCCAGTCAATATCCGTGCAAGTGATATTCCCAATCCCGCATTGGCGAGGGAGTGGGCCAGGTTTGTGTGAGGCAATCTGAAGCACATCGACATCTCAATAGCGATATCTGAAGTTTGGGTCAGGACGCTGTCATGACGGAACTGGTTTTTGGCTCCCCCAACCGATCATGTCGGTTCCCGAGCAATCTCCAGCGAGGGACACGGGGAATGTGGCTGGACTCGGTTACTTCGTTCTTATGCACCTACTCAGCATTGAGCCAAATGAGGATAACGTGGGTGCCAACAAAGACGCCGATCAGTCAAATGAAAGTAACGATGAGAAGCTGTTCTGACTTGCAGTCATTGTAGCGTCGGCACAGGGTCTCCATCAAATGGAAGATCTCAGCGAGAGCTAGATGGGAACGTTGCAGCTTATGAACAAGGACACATTGAAATTACTAGTACGGACAAGAGATTGCGTGATGATGGGTATGAAATGCGGACAAGACTCTGCCTCCGGTCCTTGGGCAAGCTGAGCATATGCTCACCTTCGACAGCGACAATGATGCTGAGAACGAGACGAAGGTTGAATATGCTTGACCAATGCTCGTGTGTCACGACATCCACCTCGCCCTCTTACAACCAGCTCTCGTTCTCCTGCGACCGCAGGCGTACCTCACACGAAATAATGGCTGCCGTCAGTAGCCTGCGGGGTCTGCAGGTATCAGTCTACGTCGGCAGGGAGTCTGAGGAGTACAGCGATCCAGTTGCCCCGCCAGACCCCCAGACAACTACAAAGTACATTCCCTGTCGAGCGGGCGCTCTCTTCATGGTGCGAGCCGACTTCAATCCTCTGCTCTTTCCCCTCAACCGAGACTTCCGCGTGAGCGTCTTCATCGATCAAGAAGTGGCCGATGCCCAGCTGGTTCTCGTGGCAGACCTCGAAGGAGTATCGTCCTATTCGGTCACATCAGACGGTTAACACTGCACTAGTAACACGGGCGAAAGACCTATGCAAAAGTACCGATTCGCAGAGCAAGCTGTTGGTGAGTAGACCCAGCAGGAACACCGTCAGCACAGCGTTGATGACGATGTAGATGACGATATTGACACTCCCGAGATGGGGCTCCGATGCAAGCGATGGGCACCATTGGAGTGGAGATCGAGTTCTGCACCGATGGTCCCATTCTAGGAGATTCCCTCCCCTTCAATCGCGCCCTTCCAGGTAGTAGTCCTGGACCCTTATCGGAAGACGTTGTTGAGAAGCGTGGGAAAGGTGATACCGTTTCTCATATTGCAGAGCAAGTGGTAGTGGCCAAGGCGGTGACAGGTCCGATACTGACGTATCTTCAGTTTGGGCGAACGCAGAGCGGGAGACACCGACTTGTCCCAAAAGCTGCGTCACTTTGAACCCAAACCAGCCGCCCGTTTTCTGTTCAAGTATCGCAGGCGAGGCTAGTCTGTCCTTTATGATACCTCGCACCCAGCCGCTAACAGCTTGCAATAGGTGCTCTGCAGAAGCTTGGCCTAAAACCCATGTCGGCCAAGAATTTATCACCGCGTCGTCAGCTTGCTGCTCAGTACGGGGTAACCGATCAGCCCCGTCTCAAGCGAAGACGCGCATCAGACGACACGCACGAAGGCTCCACCAACTTTGTATGAATTCATTTAGTATTTACCTCATTATCCCCACTAACAACCCAGAAGGCCTCCCTTCGAGCTAATGCAGATTTCCCCTTCTGGACTCTCATCTTACACCTCTTCATCCTTGTCGCCTTCCTTTAACTTTTAGAAACAGCTTTAAGACCTTTTCGCGCTGGCACGGTGTCTTCATCTATCACTGACACGATTCTGGGCCGCCTTACTTCGCGAAGTGGCTTCTTCGTCTTGTCTCGATTTGGCTGGATGGTACTTCACCATCTTGTAGGCCTCGCGTCATCTTTTGGCTCTTGTTCAATTATTACTCTTTTCTACACTAACTGCGTGTTGATGGACTGCGCCATCAGGTCTCCCTGCAGCATCGACGGTGAAACGGGATGAGCCACCCCTTGCACGAGCCGTACCGCAAGACCCACATGACCGAGCCACTCTCATCCGGGATTGTCTACGACCAGACCGACAATGACCACAATGCCGCCACCTAAGCGTATCGACGCAGAATGAGCCGAGCGCACTGTTCCGGAGAGAGCTGGCCTAGACAAATTGGGGGTTCAACGATATTAGGAGTCCTTGCTGTACTGCTCATCGAGCTGGTAGGATTCCAGACTTGTAATTTTCCCCTCCAAAGCGCCTTCGAGAAACCGGCGTTCCTCCTAAATAGTTGCCCGGCGTCTGATTTTTGGTTTGGGTTTTTCCGATAGAAGAACTCCGGGGCGCAGCTGTACATATAATTGCCAATTGACGCTAGGCTTAAGCCTACTACGGGCTTGATTACACTCAAGATATATACGATAACCTGAGAATAAGGCCTTAGCCCCCGGTTCCAAACACAGTTAGCCCAGAAATAATCTTTGTTCACCTCTTCTAATATACCAGTGAATGAACTGAAGTTGTGTAATATTATTAATTGGCTTGTGTTGCCACTGCTCTGGGCTTGTCCGCCGTTAACTCGAGTAGCGTAACTAGCAGACCTCCCCTTCTTCAATGCCTTAAGGTCTTCATCGATGGCCGGTTGCCACAGGGATTGTGGAAACTCTTAGTGTGTCATGTTTAGGCGTTCGATCTTATGGTGGTCTAGGTACTTGTCGAGTAATTCATGCAACGCCTTTATTTCGTCCAGCCGCATTGTACAGGGTCTCTCGGTCGAGACCACTCCATCTGTTAACAGCTCCAGAGCAGTACGTACAGCAAAGAGACCGCAATCCTAGCCGTTGGGCTGAATTGCGCTCTCGGGCAAGTTAAAGGTGTCCGTGTGCGGCACCGTGCTGTTCCACTTGGATCCATATAAGCCACGATGCAACACGGACCCTAGGGTTCGGACATCAGCGTAGTAGTCCTGGTCTGAGCCTTCCATCGAGGCAGCGAGTGGGTCGGGAGGGAGAGAATCGTATATCTCCTTATGGCCACTATCGTGCCACGCGGCAGAGATCCAATGGTTGTAGTTAGTGTTTGGAATGCTGACAATCAGTGATTAACTCAGGTCGAAGAGCCACCCAACATCTTCGTGAAGCCTATCATGCAACCAGTTATCTGGTTTCTCATGATTGATTAGAAGCAACCACGCATCGTAAGTCGTGAGCTAGGCACAGTCTTGTAAAGGGCTCCCGTCAATTAGATTTCGTCTCATAATGATATCGACGGCACCGGTGTTAAGCCATGTTTGTGGTGCTAATGTAAAGAGGCCAGTAAGAGGAAGACGCAGTTCTTTCCCTTTGACATGGAATTAGAGCTCCTCGCAACGTGTCGATTTGCCCTCCATAGCCAGTAAGCTTCTTCGCTCGGGCTCTTTGCGAAATCAATTAGGAGCTTGTTGATATCCTAGCGAATCTCTTCGGTCGACATAATGTCCCCACTCCCAGCGTGTAGTTTGGTAGTAAGGTTAATCGGTGTACTTACGCTTCTGTCTTCCTAGGGAACGGGGAGAGACGGAGCGCCTGTAGGATCTTAAGCGGCGGGGCTGTGGGGAGTCTCGTAAGAGACACTGTGGGCAATGCTAGTATCGGGAGGAGACGCATCTTTGCAGATATCATCGATGCCTCTAGCGTCGTCTTAAAAGTCTAGGATAAAAAGACTAGCGTTAGGAAAGGCTGCGTCCTCTGCATCCTGTATAGGAGGATGCAATGTAACAGCGATAGAAGCGTGAGTATCGGGGCTGCCTACAAGCAGCGAAGTACCCGCAGTTCCACTAGATAGTTCGCCGCCAGAACCTTCTGCAGATAGCTCGGCAGCCTTCCCTATAGTCGACGAGGGAGTAATACCGGAGAGATCCTTCTTATTTACATCTTGTATAAAGTTATCACTGTTCTTGCTGGGTGTGGAGGAGTGAACTGAGTCGGCGCTGCCGGGCACGATGACGGTAGTCGAGGCTTTGCCTGTCTTGTGTTCGGGAGGAGAGTCGCTTAAAGCTTTTAGCGAGGAGGCAGGTGTGGTTGGCTCGGCTGCTGTCTCTTGTACATTACTGCCGGACGTAGGTGAGATTGAATGCTGGATGCTGCTACCAGAGCGTTAGTAAGAAGGAGAGACTAGATTCCAGCACTATGACTTACTTCTTGTTGGTGCCCTCCTCCAGCCACTGCCTGCTGTGCGGCCAGCTTCTTTTGCGCTTTAGGGTGTTAGCAGGGCAGTTGTGACGGCGAGTAAGGGCTCTTACCAACTAATTGAGTCCTCAATATAAAAGGTTCTCCTCTAAGCCTCCTCCTCTTCTCGGCTCGGTTGGAGGGTCACTGCCCATTCTTCCTCGTCTCAGGAACTTGTGTGGCGGTAAGGTTTCTGTCCTCGGTAGCCATGCCGACAAGAGTAGTTTAGGCTGATCACGGGAACATTATGAGTAACGCGGTAGTGAAGTAGAATTAGATAGGGGATCAGGACAACTAGACAGTAATGGAGTTAGTGCATTCTTAAAGATGAAGAGTGTGTCGTTGGTCTCCACTGTAGGAAGGTATGACCTCTATACCCTTCTTCGGACCATACCCTATGAAATTCGATGTTAGTCGACCGAGATAGGCTAGATACAAGTCCACTCCCACATTAGTTGTCACCTAGTAGGCTCCAGCTTAACCTCACACCTGGTAGGCTCAACGCATGTTCATAGACTTGTACTACACGAGGATTGAATATCGTGAGAGGACGGCCATGTGGGGTTCAATCGAACAGGCTAGACACCAGGACCAATCGCACATTGGTTGTCACCCGAAGGCTCAACGCGTGTTCATGGATGGCACTATCTGACTGGATATCGGCGTGAGGACGGTCGATCGAACAGGCTAGATACCACCAATCGCACATTGGTTGTCACCCGAAGGCTCAACGCGTGTTCATAGATGGCACTATCTGATTCGGTGGGAGGACGGCTAGACACCAGGACCAATCGCACATTGGTTGTTACCCGAAGGCTCAACGCGTGTTCATGGATGGCACTATCTGATTCGGTAGGAGGACGGCTAGACACCAGGACCAATCGCACATTGGTTGTCACCCGAAGGCTCAACGCGTGTTCATGGATGGCACTACCTAGGATTCAGAAAGATACGAAAAGATTGCGTAGACAAGTTAAACACAAGGCCATTCACACATTGGTTGTCGCCCAAAGGTTCAACGCGTGTGCATGGATGGTACTCAGGGAGTAATCGAAGACATCATGAGGGTAAAATTGAAAATGATGGTTGTGTCGGAAGGTTGTCGTGCCGATGGCCGATGGCGGGCCGGTCCAAGCGTCCTCTCGCTCCCGCTTTTTTCTATTCCACAGACAATCAAACATTAACATGAGTGCGATTATACAAAAGTAGTGCTTTGAACAACAACGGTGACGAAGATGAAACCTTTTGCCGATTGGAAGTAGTGTTCTTCATGTTCGTACTGTGGTAGGGACTGTTATAGGGTGTCGGGCCAAAACTCTTTTAATAACTGAGAACTTCCAAACTTAAATCTTTTTTTAATGTTTAAAACCTTTAATATTAGTCCACCGTAGGTAAGCCTGAAGTAGGACACTCAGGTAGGACCTCCATGTCGTGCGTTCAAGTAAGAATGCTTCCCGAGGTCCCCTGTTTCGCTTCTTTTCACGCTAAACCCTTTCAGACCAGCTGAGGCTGTCACCTATTACTTCACCCCCGCAAACGATTAGCAACCTTCTTAACTATAGTCACCACTAACTACGCGCTGTAATAGCTATCGCCTACTCTTACGCAACGCCGCAACCGCATTTACGATGGGGAAAGAAGAGCCAGCTTACTTTAATGGCTTCCGTAATGATCCAATCGTATGGAGTAAGCCGGCGCCAGTCCGAAACGATACACAACAGAGCTGGGAGGGTTTTTTCGATGGTGTCAAGGTTGACACACGTATGAGCCTAGTGAGGGTTACCGAATTACTCCACCTCAACAAAGATCAGTCAGCTACATTATCCGCCGACTACACGAGCGTAGTAAACAGTCTACTCCCAGCAGGCAAATCGCTAGCTGCATTCCTGGCGGAAACTAGGTTAGGAGCGCAGGATACGTCTAGCGCAATTTGCGCGATCTTTGCTGGACGCCTCTTAGAACGGTAGCAGCCAGCTCTTAGGTTCCTTGTCGACGACTGCGCCCCGGGAGTTCCTAGTGCGAGAAGCGAGGCGAAGATGGGTAGCATGGTTTAGAAGATCATTTGCAACTTTTGCATTTACAGGAAGAATAAGACGGCGAGCAGAAGAGATCGAAGTGTAGCGAGGTCTCTCACGCCAGCCGCAAACAAGCAAGGGACGATCATACAACCAGAAGCGCCGCTTAAGGAGCAACCGGCAAAAGCATGGTATTCGAGGCAGGGTGAGAAGTGAGGGACGAGATGGGTTAGGGAATTGCAAATGCAGAGCCAGCAGCCATTCCCGACTAGAATTCGCTGGCGACGAATACTACAGGGACTTGACTGTAGGGTGGGAGTTTAGGCTCGGGACCTTTCAGATGAGTCATATTAAGATGATAGGGTGACGGGCATTATGAGGAAGTGCTTGTTCGTCAATGAGATTCCCTCCCGACCAGAAGCATCCTCTTCCTATGATCGAACATGCGCTCCTCGAACGTGTTCATGTCCAGACAGGCGAGCACACGGCGACAGCGACTCTAATCTGGTACCCGGCCTACTTCTTGTTGACGTTGTGGTCTTGACCCGACGTCAACCAAAACCGCCTGGTCGTTTCCGTCGTTGTCTTTCGCAACCTGTCGGTGAGGATCGCGCGCATCAACTTCGATATGATGTCGATGAGGCTCGTCGACCCCGTTCTTCGTATCTAACCCGTTAAGCACAGACAGAACCTTCAACATGACGTACTTCACGATCTGCACTATACTCTTCTTCACAAGGGCCAACCCCTTCGTCTCCACGTATCCAGACAACAACACCGCGTCGCACTGCTTCTTACTTATAGTCATGATCGACATGTAATTCCCCTGGATGTCGGCTCCGACCTTCTCGCGCACGGTTTTCTTCACCCTCTCCACGATCATCGCCTTGATACCGTCCCTCTCCATACGAGTCTGCTCGTCTTCGCCCCGACCTGGATGAAGATCGAGTATACATCTCCAGAAATGATTTTGTAACCGATGCTGCGCCTTGCTAGCATCGTCTTCCTGAGGTAGAATCTGACTGCGAACGTGGTTATCTCGAAGCACGTCTTCGAGCATATGGCACCGTGCCTACCGCCGAATGATTCGATTGCACTGGTCCTGAGCACCTCACGGTAACCTGCTAAGACCTAGCAGCGACTTCAGGTTTCCGCTCAGGAGCGAGAGTTTGCCCGATATCACGCCCGAGTGCTTGCACTGGCTCCCACGACTACAGGCCCTGGAAGCTCGACCACGGACTTGTCAAAGTCGGCCCTCGCGAGTAACTCTTTCCGTGTGAGGGTCGATTCGCACCGATCCACGAAAATGTCCAACGGCAGGTCTCGTGGTGGGCGGTCTCGACTTGAAGCAGTACGACACACGGCTCCGCGAGCCCAATAACCACCCCATGACCGACCGCTCCATGGCTGACCGCTTCCATGCTCGTGGCTAGTTCGTGATCTGCGGCGGCGGTTCCCGTTCCCCTGCGTACACGTACGAGTCCATAGGGCCATCTACTCCCGACCTCAAGCAGGACGACAAGCTTGGGAGCCCATGAGCTACCTCGAGTCCATGGCCGATTAACGTCCAGTTATGAACATGGGATCTTTGGTCGTGGCAGTGCTATGAAGCAGAACCTCGAGCTCATTGAAAGGATAGAGAGGTATTGATGATAGGATAGAAGCCCTAGACTTGGATTTTGGAGTACCGTGGGAGGCGACCAAGGAGGATGGTCAGCGAGCATGTTTTTGTGATCTTCAAGTGTAGAATTAAGTCAAAATTGTTTTGCCCATGCGCAGAATTGCCTCTGTGATGTCGCCAATAGAACAGTGGCACAGACTTTCGCAGACTGGCCCGCAGTACAGCGATAACACAAAGGTTCAGACAGTTTGACATGGACTTCTGTGTTTGGAATTGGTATATTTCACATCCTGACAGACCTAGTATCTTTTTATTCATAACTTCATGAAATTCCCTAAATGCAAGGAGTGCAAATCCTGACGACCTCCGCTGAGACTGATGAATGCAGTATGTGGCACCAAACTTCTCGCAAGAAGCCTATTGATTACCAGCACTCAACACTTTCAACGAATTCTGAGGGAAAGCGTCCACTTTTAGCCCTTCCTGCGTTTCATTGATCTGATGTTTGACCTCGTCAGTAACATGCCGGCATGTCTGTTCGTGGTGTGTGACGGCTAGAGCCTTGGACTCTTGCACCAAATCTGCCAAATCTCGGACGGAAGAGCTGGTTGCACTCTCGCTGGCTCTACTGTGAATATCGCGCATTTGTTGCTCTAAAGACTTCATGGAGACGCATTTCGCACGCTCATCTGCAAGTTCCTGTTGGTGTTTTTCAACCAACTTCTTGATGTCTTCGGCGTGTGCTTTGTCCTTTTGCTGTAGAGTCTCCATAGAGACGTATTTGGCAAGCTTATCTGTAAGTTCCTGTCGGTGCTTTTCTTCCAACTTCTCGATGTCTTCTGCGTGTGCGCGGTCTTTTAGTTGCATTGCCTCTTTATAGGCCGACTCTGTAGACACGTATTCGGCACGTTTCTTTGTAAGTCCTTGTCGGTGCTTCTTTACTAAGGTCTTATTCAGGTCTTCAGCGTGTGCGTCGTGCTTTTACTGCATTTTATTTACTGCCTCGCTGACGTAAGCGTCGATGTCGGGCGTGCGATTCTGCAGAGAGACGTATCCAGCATGTTGATCTGCAAGTTCCCGTCGGTGCTTTTCAACTAAGTTCTCGACCTCTTCCGCGTGTGCTTCGTCCTTTTTCCGCAATTCTTCCTTGTGGGCGGAGTTTAGCATTTTCAGATCCTTCTTATGGTCTGACAAGGCTTTTATTACTCGGTTCTGAGATTGATGCTGGCAGTCTTGGAGCTCTTTTGAATGTTCCTCCTTGAGTTTTTGTGTCTGCTGCTCGAATTTCTCCTCAAAGACGTCTTGGTTCATTCCGGGATATACTCTATCCTGCAATCTACGCACCCTAGCCCTACGGTATAAACTATAGATAGCCCTCAGATCAAGAGCTCTCCAATAGAGGTTGCTATCCCAGTCGGGTACCCTACCTTTAAGTAGGTTTAGCCGACGGGAATCCTCCTTGGATAGGTCTTGACCTTTGATCGTAATCAGTCGACAGGTCTCGGCAGTGGAACCATAAGACCCACTATACGGAGTACCCATGGAAAGATGGAAACTAAATGCAAAGTAAACTCCACTAACTACATTGTGTTTATAGAATCACGCAAACCTGTGTGCCTCTAGTCCTCTATTGACCAGATATCCATCACTCGGGCCTACTCGGGGATGACAGTAGCCGCAGGTCTTGTCGTGAACACTAATTACCCAGCAGATCCAAACTCGGAGGGACCCGTCGTGATATGATCGTATCAAGCCTACTCCTGCAAGCGGGTACTGCATTCTGAAGCCCTCGCGCAAACTCCTTCGACGCCTTCAAGCTACACCTCGTTTCCGCTCTTTCGTATACCAATCTACATCAGCTTCTCGCTCAACTAGTTCAGACAACCACAGACTCTTCTCATCACATCCAACGAGCTTTCACCATTGAGATAACGAATAGACGGAACCTAATCATGAGACGAACATCGACGATGGTACAGACAGGTATACGCAACCTACCTCCAGCTTTGGCAAAAGCTCTGGGAGAACAAACATAAAAAGGCTCGTATCAGGTTTAGATAGCAAATGAAAGCCAAACGAATCCCATCCTGACCATGAAAGGATCTAGCGGGCGTCTTCGACAAGCGCCTCATTTTGGATGAGGAGGGAAGAATGAATCATGAATCTAAATGATGTGGGAAAGTGAATTGGTAGAGTCACAACTGCTATCTAGAAGCTGCGCTAAACGGGAAGTTTATGCCTTCGGATTTCAATTAGAGAGTCTAAGTCCAACTCGCCAGCTTGGATAGAAAAAGAAGGGAAGGAAGCGCAAGGTCGAATTCCGTCAAGGTCTCCGGTTCCCTTAATCGCTGGCCTTGTTCTGTTTACGGCAATAGATGTAGGTGGGAAACCATATTTCACGAGGATGTGGGGACCATACGAATGAGTAGACAGCTTGCTCGGATGATATGAGAAAATTCGGGAAGCATCGCGGAGGGAGAACATTTGTGATTAGGCGATGGGTATATATGTTACATAGCTATACAAAGTCTCCAGAGGCCGTCTATACTTTCCCATTGCTCATCAGATCGTGGACTATGCATACAAAGCATACACCACGCGGAGGTAGACACTGCCTCGTCCTGCATCTGAGTCGGCGCCTGAAGTCCTGCTCCATCACCCAGGCTGCCCTTCCATCCGTCATCCCAGCATTCCTCGTTCATCATCATGGCCTGCGTCATTGACCTCTCGCGCGTCCGAAATCAATCCCAGTATAGACTCTGTTTCTCCCCAAATCGTTGTGTCCGCTCGCCATGTCAACACGGCCCCCATTCCCATTTGACGCGACACTCGCCATTTCTTCTCAACACGCGAATCCTCTCGGCTCCCCGGCCTCCAATTCTTGAATGCGTGATCAGGGCGTTGGACGATCGGTATCGTTGCGATCGAGGGCTGCATGGGGCAATGGATCGAGGCGTTCGACGGTGGAAGTGGTGTGTTTCCTGTGATGATCAAGTACAACATGCTCAGTCCAGCGGGACTTTCACACTGGAGATTGGCGAAGCAGGTGTTGCTCCGTCGTGGGGATCAGCCGACGGTGGTCCCATCGGCCAGCGGAATTTGATGAACCATTCAATTGTCTCTTGAGTTGTGCGCTCTTTGCCGGTGTGAAGCGTAATTGGCGAAGGGTTCTTGCTAGAAAGGGGAGGAGAGGGAAGAACGGCGGTGGGTGTGTGCGGCGTCGCGTCTGACGCGACAGGTTCTTCGGCGTGCCCGTGCATCTTCAGCCGCTTGCTCGACTTCTGTCCCTTGCTCAACTTCTGCCGCTTACTTGACTTATGCCGCTTGCTCGACATGTTCGCCTGTACCGGCTCGATGTTGTCTTCATCTTCCAGACATCGCTTGCGCTTCGGCGGAAGCTTCCAACCGTCGACTTGTCCAGGACAACGCAGGGACGGCTTCTCTTCTGGAGGCACTCGGGCTTCTTCCGGCTTGCTGCTCTCTCTCGGTGCTACAGAGGGACCTCCGGTAGCAGTACGGAAGGAGTGCTGGCTACCTGAGTTGTTTGGGCCAGTCGCCGAAGACGGTGACGAGGATGGACCTGTGTTGCCGGGCCGGGCGGGTGAAGGAGCGAAGCGCGAGTCCTGAGAGCCAGCGAAGTCAGTGTCGGGCCCGGCATCTGAAGTGCCACCACGATCAGGCGGCGGCGGCGGCAGTGTTGATCCCTGTAGTTTCAGCAACGCCCAGTCCCCCTTGTCGTACAAAGAGTCCAGATGGTTCATCTGCTCCTTGACGTTCATCAGTGCTTCCTTGACCCTCACGTCTGAGTCTGGATTTGTTGCCAAGGCGCACTTGGCGCGGTATATCATGGCGAGCGGGTCGCCATGCCACTGGCGCATCGAGACGAGAGGGTGGTCCGAGACGTCGCGGCCCATGTGTCCGAGGAAGTACTCTGTCATGTAGCACGCGTACAGGCCGCCGACGGGTAGCGCACCGGGCTCGTAGTGTTCCGGAAACTTCTTCTGGCAGTGGTCGGTGTACATTCCCGTGGCAGGGGCAAAGCGTCCGCCGGCGAGCTCGGCCTGCCATCGCTCCTCGGCTTGGACGAAAAAACCCAGGTCGGCCGGCACGACGATCAGGTAGGGTATGCTGTGGTCGAGGCAGGCGTGGCACTGGGGGCACAGCAGCAGCGCGTTCTCGATCTTGTGCAGCCCCTCGAGGTTGAGGAGCTTGCGGGCTCGGAGCTTGGGGAAGGCATCTGATGCCTGCTGCTCGAGGACGTGCGCCGCGTGGGGCAAGTAGCCGTCGAGGCAGTGCCAGCACCGTGTCCCGTACATGTGCTTCAGGGTTGCCTTCACGCCGTCTGTGAACTGTGTGCTGCCACCGCTGCTGGCGGACCCCACCGAGCGCGACTGCTTCGGCCTTGGGCCGCCCTGCCTGTCCGGATTCGACCGTTTGCGCGAGTCGGGGAGGGAGGGGACTCTGAAGACGGCGGTCGGGGCTGGCGGCTCCACGGCAGCGCTCGCACGGTGTGGTATCGGTGCCGGCGGGGGCGGGGGCGCGTCTCCTGCGTCGCCGGCCAGCAGCGAGGAGGCATGGGGATGGGCCGCAGTCGCATCGGTGACGGCAGTTTGGCGTAGGCGGCGAGCCTGGTAGCGCGTGCTGCGGCGCGTGGGCTCATCGCGCGACATGGCAGCAACGCATCGAGTGCAGCGTCGCAGTGCTGGTGACTGCTTCAGCGAGTGTTGGCGACGAACAGGATGGCGTCGTGATGGCCGTCGCCCTGGTGGAGGAGAGACGGCGGTGCCCGAGCTCGAGCCAGCACCATGACAGCCCCGCTGTGCCAAGCGCCGCATCGCACTACACCCGATTTGGACAACCGATGTCCAGTCTCCTTGTATCCTTTGCAGTCTTCCAATGCCCAGCCATGTTGCTCTAGACTCAATGACTGTCGGAAGAGAGGTTGAAGTCAGCACTTGTCACATGTCCAGTCGCCACACGTCGGATTCCCTATGTATCGCTGCTGAGCGGGAGGGTCTCATTCATTTCCCATCCCCTAAGCTGACGCTAGTCTGCTGGCCGCAGTATAAACCTCATACTATACTAGCAACTTGAATATTCAAAACACCTACTACTTCGTTTTTCCGCGTCAACACTCGGTCAGCAGCGAGTCATAGAGCGACGGGGGACTTTTCAACGGATCACGGCTCAGTAAATCTTTCCTTTGGGTGTAAGAGACGCCACCATCTGGCGAGAGCGGTCTGAGTGCTAGGCGGGTCTTGCCTCTTCGATACAGCTGGCAAGCGCGTCGCCGCACACAGAAACATCAAGGGGAGCGCCAGAGGCGGTTTGAAGTCGAGTGCACTTGGAAAGCCAATCCAGGTTTTTTCGAGTTAAGAAGCATTTCCACGATACCGGGGCAGAAGCGATGATCCCACACGGGATCTAGTCAACATTTTTTACGGAGATCAAGTGCTAGGCTGTGTCTGCAGGAATCGGGAATTGAGATTGTACTTTTACACATCTTTGTAAGATTAAGATATGATATTGTCCAGTCTTGAAGTGCAGTTTTACGGTCGGGTTTCTATGGTCGGATTATCGTATAAGTAGTGGCCATCCCTTCACGAATCCAACACAGAACAGCAGACGCCAGCTCTAGATTCAGCGAGGAGGCTTTACAGAGTCAGGGCATTAGGTGTTTCGGGACAAGAGTTTTCGACCAAAATGATTCAAGGCAAGGCAATCAACGTCGCACAGCACCAGTGGCGACACCGCTCAACACGACGAATGAAGGCTGTAAAATCATCTGGCGCGGCGAAGAAGATGTGTTCATTCAAAAGCCACAACGCAACAGCAGCGGTTAAACTAGCGGAAACGGAGCAAATGACACCAGGAAGGGCAGCGTATCGGGCGAGTCGATGGCAGCTTAAAGCTGCAACGATGCCACGGGAGTCCATGGGCATGACACACCCAGCACGCGCGGCACCACAAGAACGATTACGTTCCAGCATCGTATCCTCTTTACCACGACGCGACCCTCTAAGCCTGAGCATCAGCAGTGCACCCATTCTCGGTACTCCTCTGCGCGCTTGCAGTCTCCGGCCCTTTGCTCGTCCAAGCATTCCAAGCAGCGATATGGAGCGCTAGCAAAGTTAACCACTTCAGAATAGCCGACTATCCACTTCGAAGCGGGAATTCCAACAGATGCCGACACGCGATTGGTAGGCGCCATCAGTAGAACTGGTCTCACAAGCAAGGCGACTTCTCGTGCTCCTGCACCTGCGGCCTTCCCAAGTTCGCTTGCGGAGACAATCGACCAGCGCTCTCAAAAGCAAGTCCATCTTCTAGCGGTTCGCGCGACCAAGTCCTCTTTCCCGATAGTTCTGAATGTTCGCAAGGACTGTAGACCATGTCTCTCTGCATCGAGGAGCAATTGCTCAAACTCGTGTCAAGACCCGCAGTCTGACATTTGCCTCGGTGTGAACTTCTGGTGCTTCCTTGGCATGTAGTAGGGCGACTGCTGAATTGGGTAGTTCAGCGCATTACCATGGACTGCTGCTGCGTTTGAGCCGCATCATTTGCCGAAGGTAGGACAAATGAAGGCTCTCCGTGGCTTTCGTTTCTGACGCACTACCTCTACATCAACGTTTGTTCAGCCGTCGAATTCCGTCGCGATTCGTAGTGGCTGGTGATGCTACGTAACCGCTTCTTTCCGGGAAGGGTGGGGATCTGGATCTGGATCTGGATCTGGATCTGATCTGGATCTGGAGAGTTGGGTTCGTCTTACGCTAACGCCAACTAACCTGGCTGCCCAATGATAGTATCGCGATCCAATGTCAATCTTCTCGGGATCTGGATCTGGGCCCGTCGTTTCATCGATCTGTGCGGGACAGCCGTCCGATTCCGATTCCGAGTGCCTGGTCCTTGTCTGACACCATCCTCCAAACGTGACGGCGCGAAAAGCTTGTATGCACAACACGCGCGACCTCACTCTGTGAGCTCAGGTGGCGGGGAAGAGGCAGAGCAGCCGGAACGCCCTTCTCGGACACCGATCATGGCACCTTCCGAGTCCAACCAACTCTTGCCCGCATTCTACCACGTCACATCCTCTGCGACATGCATGCATGCGAGCGCATCCATCCACGACTGTCTGGCTCGCTGCAGCCACAATCACCATTTCCTCGAGGAAGGAGCTTGCGACCCTCGTCATCCCTGCTCGATACCTGCTGCTCGACTGTGCCGCGCGACCACGTCGACTTCGTGTACCCTCGATGGTTCATACAGCTTCAGTTGGGCAGCGACTGTGCCAGCTGGGCAGCAACTGTCCAATTCTCCCGGGGCGCCAAGGCTTGTCGGTGGCGTACCACATGCAGCAGTAGGCCTCGCAATACTGGGCCGTTGCAGGTGGGCAGTGCAATTACTGGAGCCGTGAGCCGTTGCGTACCTTCGGGCGGTCCTGTCGTGCGTTGTGTTGCCACACCACGATTTGCTCCAACGTCTCAAAGCACTGGAGTCTGCATAACCGCCGGACGCAATCGTTCCGATCAGTCGACAAACTTTGGGCTATAGTGATTGGATTCGCAACGCTGGTTCAAGACCGGGACCCCGCCATCCCTGTGACGGCATGATCCAGTGCAGTGTCACTTCGCAAGGCTTCTTCTGGAGGAGTTGTCGCTTGAACGGTCGTCCTCTCGAGGCCAGGATGACCGTGCACCCGGCCGTATCGAGGTGGAAAGCCTCGACGGGAAAGCCTCGACGGAAAGCCTCGCCCCTCTTCGTATTCTCGCATGCAGCTAGGCCGCCACCACAAAGCTACCCCAGGCGATCGCAAAAGCCACCGAAGCTCAAGCTTCCCTCATTGATCAGCCGCTTCTCGCCAGACCAATACCGAACAGGGTGGCTCCCGGAGATACTCGCTGAAGATCGAGGGTAAGGCACACTACGAGCGTGAATAGGAATCCCACAGAGTCTGGCCTGCAGGACTCGCTCCTTGCTAGCTAAAAGCCACAAATTGCGTGTCTTGAGACTCTTATAGGCAGTGGTTGGATGATATCGTAACCATACAGGGTACAGTTGATGACTGTCGATCGATCAGGAGAGCGAGTTCTGCAGGCCAGTCCGTAACACAACAAGGTGCAACGTTTCAAATCAACGATTCGGGCTCAGATGCTTCGAACGTCGTGTTCCACCTCAAAGCGCTTACGGTCGATTCCAAATACTAGCTGCTACGGACCAGGGTCATAGAGCGCGGTGGGAGAGTGTTCCGTGCGTCTGGGACAGCAATCAATCGAAATTCGAACACCAGCCATCATGGACTAGGGTCCAAAAGAGCGGTGCGGGCAGCGTCCTGTCCGAACGTAGCACAGCATAGACTCGAACCCCTAGCACGTCGGCATCGCCGACTACCAATCTTCCAATAGAAGCGCAAGAGAACAACAAGACGCTATTCAACCTACCATAAAGAGTAATTCGTTCAGATTCCATCGATCTCAGTGACCAGGTCGACGTGAAGCGGTGAAGGACAAATGCTGAAATTGGAATACCGCCCGAGCCCTATCCTCCCTGTTATCGTCCAGTACGAGGTACTTGCACACGTCCACCACGAAAGCCATAGACTACGATCCCAACAGTCTTGGGGCTAGGATGCATTCATCGAGGTTTCTATCCCACATTGGTCGCCCTTGAATGCCAGCTGTACGGCTTTCTGATCGATGACCCTGCAAACATGCCGGTCTTCATCGATGACAGACCGGGCACAACGAGCGCAAAATTGAAACTTCCATATGCTCGGAGCTTCCGCAGATGGTCGTGCCGTCATTGGCATAGGCATGTCTTTCTCAATGCCTAAACAATGGGAGGGTCGCGGAGACGCCACACCAACTCTCCCTAGAAGAAGCAACTTTCGACAAGGGTGTAAAAGAGCGGCGAGGAGCACGGTACCCAGAAAGCACTCAATTCTACCTCATATCTATTCAAGGCGTTGATTGGTGATGTGATTCGTGCCTAGTATTTCCCAACGCTTGGAAACATGGCCTCGCCCAAGAATCCGTCAGTCTTCTCGCTGGCGGGGCAGTAATTTTCGATCTATTTGTTCACCAGCAGGTAAACCATGTTGCCAAGATGCAGACCAAGACTGCAATTGGTAAAGTGAATATTGACCAGCAAGTCTTCGAACGCTTCGGGATGAGCATGCATTGATCGGCTCAGCAGTCCACCAATCACAGTCATCGACCTTCGCGGTTACAGCAATGAAGGGCCTCAAAGACTAAACCTCGTATAAGGAGGCACTGATCGATGAGGCAGTTCACGGCCAGAACACTAGAATGGCTCCAAAGCCTTTATCGGCGACTTAGGCTGCGTTCGAAACTACGCCGCAGGTCCAGACCAAGCCAGAAAGTTAACTCCAATCACGCTTGCACCCAACTCTCAAAGAGAGAAAGAGCCAGCAAGGGTGACAACGGGCGGTGAGCTGAACGGTGACCAGCAATTTCTCAAGCTACGCTACAGGTCTGGAGCGGCATGAATGCGCGCAGTCTCACAACCACATACCGCAAAGGGCAGGTATTCGAAAGCAGAAACGGCTCAAGATGACCAGGGTAACGAAGAGCGGTGGAATCTGGTATGATGGAGACGTTTGACACTACGCCGCAAGACTAGAGCGGCCCGAAGCGCGTCTTTCCCATCGCCGGACCTAGCTCTGAGCTATCTCCCGCCACCACATTGACGGCGGGACCGATTCGAACATCAATCTCCACATTCAGGTCGAACGCGGAAGCGGGCGTGTGACCCGCGGCTAGTGGATATGGTGCGTTCGTTGAAGGAAAGGTTCAGCGGCTCAGAGACGCTCTGGCCGACGTCACGCGCATGATGGCGCGCGGATGAGATCTAGAACAACATGGAGGTGTTCACGAGAACCGCAATCTAAGTCCGACTACAATCACCAACGACCTTGGCTACATTGGTCACATCATAGACATTCAACCAAGAATCTGTTCTGTTCTAATTCGTAACATAGACGCTATGAACTGTTTCCAAGCAATCGAGGTCGCTGGCATGCATGCACCGGCTCTCAGCTACCTCAGCATCCCAAAACCTTGCCCAGCCTGTAGCGCAGCTAGCTTGTTGACACCTCAGTTTACAGGCGTCCCACATTGCCAGCAACAGCGTCCGGGGATTATCCAGATAGTCTCGCCCCTTGTTTCCAGGCACTCGGGGCACCGCCGACCTGGGACAGGCATCATCCTAACACCCTCATCGTTGTCTGTATTCCGGACAGGCAAGGAATCGATGCGCTGGACCGGTCCAGGAGGCGATACGGCTGTCTGCTGGGGCTGGTCAGCTTAGGGAATATCCACAGGAGACAGGAGGCAGGACTGGGTTTTTGTACATCATGAAGGAACTTGAGGTCTTCGTGCGCGGAAACGGATGGCGGAGTCGGTGGCAGGATTGGGTGTTGCATCTCGAAGTAGACGGCGTTGGAGAGCAGGGTGTCTTATGTGATATTTGATGAATGGATGACTCTGAGAGCTTGTGCACGATGTCTTGTCTTGTCTTCTCTTTCTATGTTGAGCTCTGTTTGTCTAGTAAGGAAGAAGGCCGTTTAACGACGACCTAGGAACGGGAGCGGGAGCTCGGAAGCAGGCATCATGCGGCACGGCACCTTAGTTGCGGCGAGGAAGCGGGGGAGATAAGCAAAAAGCAAACTTCAGACACTTGGTGCGGGATGGCGGCTGCGGGATTGTGGCATGGTGCTGTTCGTGTGCGCATCTTCTACCCGACCAATTACACCGGATTGCTATGGTTAGTGAGGGGTGAGTTTGTAAGTTTGGCAACATCGAGTACCACGAGTGAACCTATTACGTGAACAAGGATGGAGTAGGTGGCGCTGTGTTGAGCTTTGGTCACGTTGAGGAAGAGGTGAGGCTAGAACATGGTACTCCCATACCTGCGATGCTATATGTAAGGAGCACTATTATGATCAAGTAGCCTCCAAGCACTCTGGAGTCGCAGGTCTGGTATTGTGGAATTATAAGCTGATGCTTGGCAGGCAACTAATCTCTTCAACATCAGAACGAAGAGGTCTGATGAGGTGTTGAGGAGATGCAGCTCCATTTTATCGGGATACATACTCACGCGCTCATTGCACCCTTATACTGACAGTTCCAGCTTACAGACCTTGCAGTCCTCACTACCAATTGCAGCCCCTTTTGTTCCTACGACTTCCCAAACATGCTGTAGTCCGTGCCAACCCATCAGAGGCGTGCCTGCCAGTAGCCCGATCCAATACGTTTTTGATGCTCTAGGCATTTACAAGAGGAACCAGAGCCGACGAGATGGTATGCAACCCGACATATCCTCTGCATCGCTGAAGTTCTCCAGGACCCTGGCGACATCTTCTATGTCGCTATCCCACCCTCCTTTCCTTCTGCAACCCTTCTCTGGAGGCTTTTGCACACTCTGCACACGTACTCGTTTGTCTCGTCACATCCACACGTGGTGGCCTTTGATTGATTCCTGTGCCCCTCGATCCACTCCTTGTCTTCCAGCTGTTCCCGTCCTTCCAGTCCGTCGTCTGCATCACTGCCTTCTACGTATTGGTTGCGCTGCGCGAAAACAACAACATCCACCGCAATCGGATCGTCTAACCGATCGTCCCCAAACATTTCTGCGTTGTCCTTCTCGAATCCGCTGAAATCATAGGGCTCTGAATTCTCCTCGTACCTGCGTCTCATAAGGCCAATCTTGTCTTCGAGGAAGCGTTCTTCGATCGAACTACTATCGAGCTTAGCTTGTTCGAGTTTCGCTTGCACCTGCTCGAGACCTACGCCTGACGTGGGGAGTGGCATGATGAATACTGCCGACTTGCTGGATGATTTTGAAGACTTGATGAGTTTAGTGGAGGGAATAGGAAGTAACCTATACTTAGGACGCGATTTATACCTTTAGTGCGTAACAACTTTTAGTAGCGACTAGTTATTATAGCTATACCTTAAAAGACGCGAGTAACTCGTTACGATAAGGACCGAACATCGATACACGGCTTTGAAGAGTACACGGAGAGATACTGAGAAATACTGGCACTCTACTCCTGTGGGAGCACTGGTTATACTGTGAACTTAACGGGTACGTCCCATCTAAGTCTGTTCTGATTTCTGAGACCTACGCCTGGGCGACCACCGATGGTCGCGAAATAATGCTGCAGGGCGTCGGTGCCTGAGAGGACAGACTCTGGCTCCCATGTCCAATCGCAAGGATCAAAGTAGTCCTCCCAGATAACGCAATACAGAGTTTCTCCGGATGCGGTGCTGTGGTACACGACCCGATTGACGGTGAACACCTCTTCGTCATCGGAGAGCCCCTCATCCTCAGCTCCAGCAGGTATCAGGAAAGGATTGCCCGTGTCTACCCCCATCGTTTTGCCATCGATTTGAAAATCTCCCTGCAGATGTCCTCGCGCGTCGGACTGTCGGCTCGGTTGAATCGTAGTAGTGTCGGGTAGCATCTTTACTGCCATTACCTGAGGGCCGTCGTCGTCAAAACCTTGCTCCGTTGCCAGCATTCCTAAGCAGCACACAGTGTCGGGGCCCATTTCATACTGGTCATCTGCGACATGAGCGGAAGGCTTCTCCGTGTAAGCCTGACCGCTATTATCGGGGCCCTGTGTCCGACCAGTGTCAGCTGCATAGTATGGAGGCGGAGGTTCTTCAATAGTGTCGTATGGAGTGATTTCAGGCGTGGTGTTATACTTCGTGTGCGACGTTCCCTGACTTGGACTGGCCACGACAGGTTTGAAGATGCTTGGAGGGTGCTCTCTGGGGACATTAGGGATGCTTGGGAGCGGCTCGTTGTAAGTGTGTACGCCAGTCTCCAATGTGCAGCGCGAATTACTAGGCTTCTCGCTCGGTATCATTCTTCGCTGACGGTGCGGCGATGGACCCAAGCTCGAGTCCTCCTTCTGTGGCGTAGACTCGACTGGCAGCGCGGCCTGGCCCTCGCACTTGCATTTCTGCTTCTTCCTCTTGCACTCTTCGCATGCGTTGCCCTTTCTTCTCTTACCCTCGTTAGCGCGATTGGTGTGGTCTACGGTCTTGCGCTTCCTGTTGGTGCGCTCGATACTCGCCAATGCAAGCCTTTCTTCCCAATTCTTCCGCGCAGTCCTGACATCAACTGTATCAGACATGGCTTCCTCTTTGCACCCTGTCCTCTCCCGCCATGCGGCCTCGACAAGATCAAGTACCTCCTTTCCCTCGCTAGGTGGCTGCGTCCCGGCCGTTCTCCATGCGACCAGTGCCTCGAAGAACTTATATTTGCCAATGAGGTGGTCGCCGAAGCGATCCAAAATGCTTAGAAGACCCAAGTCCCACGGTGTTGTAGCGTTCTGCAGCCTGTTGAGGTAGCCGTAGATCCGTTCCAGATGAGACTCCCATGCCTGTGACCAGGCGGTGTTGTCAAAGCGCGAAGCGCATTGCTGCACAAGCTCTTCTGGTGGCCTCATTGCAAGTCCTTCCGATGCGCAAGCACTCGAGTTGAAAAGTAGAGGCTGTGGTGTGGAGAAGCAGGATACGGAAACCACACTACACGGCCGAAATGGTAGGTGCTAAAGGATGGAGTATGAGCGCACGTGAGGCTTGGCATGCAGAGGTGCTAAAGTCGATACAGAGGGCGGTTTACACGTATAACGTCAAAGTGAAAGCGAAGGTGCATGTGAAGGGGGAGTCTAAGTCCGAGTGAAGGTCCAGGCGACCGTGAAGGGCAACGCTAAGACATAGTAGCTGAGTAAGCGGTCTCAAAATACTATCCCCCAGCCTACATCGACAATCGAGCCACGGATGCGTTTGATTCTCATTGTAAACTAAACTATGCCTGACTAAATGGTGCGGATCATGAAGGCGTACAACAACTACTACCGCAGAGAGAGAAGGGAGTACAAGAATAGTATTTGGTTCGACTTGCGCGCGCGCCCGCGCCTCACAGCTACGGCGGCGCAGGAAGTAGAAATAGATAGCAGCAAACTCTCGCGTACAAAAATACCCACCCATTTACCGAGGAACGCGCTCAGTTCCAGCGATTAACTCTACCACCGACCCCGACTCACGCCTTCACCCGCAGCTCCCAGCCTACAGCTTGCGGGGTGATCAACACCGTCAAAACAGACGACAAGCATTGATGACATGGCTATTGATAACGCCAACAACCACGATGCCCCTCATGCAGAGGGTAAGTATGCAAGCTCTGAAACGCTTCGCTAACGGATGCCAGTGGACAGCAGCATCCAAGCCGGCGATGTTGACATGTTGAACAAGCAACCAGGCGAGGAGCACGACGACTTTGTGAAGTCGGTTGTCTCAGAAGCAGACGAAGACGAAGATGAAAAGATAAGCCCTGGTAGTCGAGGTGTCATTGCCGGCTCCGGTCTGCCCAACGACATAGACTAAGGGTACCGCCACGGAGTCTGGACAGGTTAAGAACAAAATCCGTTCCGTAATAGGCGATAGCCCATGCCGGGAACCTTCGCGTAGTCGTACATGCATCCTCCTCGCCACGATTCCACCCGCTGCTCCTGGGGCTGCTGCTCCTTTGGCTACTGCTCCTTCAACCGGTACTACACAAGCTCTGCTATCCATATTCCTGTCCTCCCTTCCCAACGGCCTACAAAACTTGCCTCCTCCGGTAAACGATGCGTTTACACGAGCCATCATGCTGTGTCACAAGGCATGGCGCACAACAAGGCTTCGCCTGCCTACGATCATGTCGCCGATACCTATAATGCAGTCACCAATAAAGTCTCTCGAGGTTTCACGAACGTCACCACTACACCTGGTTGGCAGAAAGCTTCGGCGCTCATTATTTTGGCGAAAGCCTGCCTAGGGAACACAACGGCTTCCACGAGCTCCACTTATGGTTATCAGATCATAAGGCTCCCGATGATAAAACTGGCGGCGACAAGGCTCCCACCATAAGGTAACAAAGCCAGCTTCTTCGATCAATCGCTGACATAAGCGCAGAAGATTATGCTTTCGCTTCACAACAGTCGTCAAAGGTCGGGTGCCGCGGACTATGGGCCCGCCTGCCGCAAAGTCTGCTCAAGCATGCCGCGCCGCTCTCGGTACCAAGTTTCTACATACATACAGCTAAACCAACCCCTCCCAGCAGTCCAGGTCTCCTCGATTCGTATAGCGGCACTTTGGTATAGCGCAGGAGCTTGAGGCAGCTTTAATCATCCCTACGTCCATGGCACCTCAAGCGCGATCGAACACTCCAAGGAGCCCATCACCCGCCGTGTCTCACCCTGTCCCGCAACGACAATTTCCCCGCCATCGCACGGAACCATAAAAACACTTCACAAATCTCGGACTTTCCGGCCAAGGTTGGATGTGGTGACAATCGATTAATCGTTGCAACATTGTACTGCCGGATTTGCTGTGTCGGCTGACAGTCACGGTAGGACTGTGTGACTGTGGATAAAGTGTACACTGTTGCTAACGAATTGTTTCGGACGCTTTAGTTATACACAGGGAGGGCAAACCAGAACACAACTCTTCCATATCACAGTACAGCGGCGAATCTGGAGCTGTAGGCAATCGATATATGAACGTCCACAAGGAATCGGCACCTCTCCCGACTACTTGCTGGTTTACTCCTATCATTACTCGAGCCCCGAATTTCACCATGCCGACCGCTATGGTCGTATTCCTCAGATTTGTCGCCATCGCCGCTGCTAATCCCCTGGGTCACTTTAATGTACGATTGGACACTCGTTCGCCTCCTCAAGCCCACGGTATCCAATTCGACTGCAACACTTTCCCCCAGGTTTGCGCCAACATGTGTTGGGGTATCATCTATCCTTATTTGGTATATGTTGTATCTGAACCTGACCCTGACAATCCTCCTAGCCGCCTATTGTGTGCAGTCGCCCACCATCCATCTAGTCTATGACAAGGCTAGCTCCTCCAAGAAGCGCGAGCGACGAAAGGCTGCTGGTTGCCTCGACAACCTGAAACCAGGCAACAACCGTTGCTCGCAGAGCCGGCCGGGCGCAGTTAAAGGATACAATTGCGACGAATACCCCTTTGCGAGCGCAAAGGCGGATAGTTCCAACGGGCATCAAGAGAACCGGTGCAGCCGCTGCGTACCAACCAAAGAGAACTGCAGTACGTCCAGCTACTCTCTCCTCGTAGACAGTGCTGACAGACGCGCAACGCAGAGCAAGGCGCGGCCATCGCCAGAGGCTACCGTGACTTTTGCAAAAACAAGGCGCCATGCAGCTTCCAGGTCTTCTTTGGAAACCCGGGCGCAGGCGCGCACTGCAATTTTGGGGCGCAGGGCAATTGCAACCCTGACTCGGCCGAACAATGCACGGGAAGCATCAACATCATCGAGCAACGGCAGCAGCACGAGTACGAGGCGACGGCACCTGACCACCCCAACGGTACCTTTGTCAAAGGCCCCGCCCAGTTCCGCACGTACCAGGGCCGGTTGCTGGACGGTCCCTATGGTGGCTTCATTGGTCAGGCGGTATACTTCCCTAGGTCTGTCAACCAGACTCTCCACGACGAGCTGATCGCCCGACTCGAGTGCGACGAAGACGGTGATGACGACCAGTTCAGCGAGATCACTGACAACATGGTTAGTGATGTCGACCACATCCACAAGGTCAGCTTGGAGACACGCTTGATTGGCGGGGGATAGATAGCGGAGGTATTACTACAACAACCCGCCGATCAGCGGTGGTACTGCGGTTATGACTTGTAGAGCATGGTACCCGCCACAAAGGGAGCCTCGTAGCGGAGGAGATGGACACTGTCTGCATGGTTACTATGCTCAAAGCTCATGTACATGCATTCACATAGCTCCGCCATGTGGGAGGACTGCTGGCAAGAGGTACCGCGCGTATATGGCAGGAGCCTCACGCTAGCCCTATATAGCAGCTTCCGACCTGGATCCTCCATCCTTCCTACACCACACACAACAATCAACATACGTCCAGTCCAACTTTTAACAGTTCTTTTACCCACCTTCACTTGACTTCTTCAACGTGAGTCCTCAAAGGTACCCATCGGCGCCCGCTTGTTTTCCCGCAGGCGCTCGTCTCCCGCAGGCGCTCTTGCCTCATCTGTCAAAGGCGACGTAATCACGTGTTCAACACCGTTGTAAGGTCGGGCCTCGTAGGGGTTGTTGAGACTAGGCATAATTAGGACAGACTGCTAGTCTCCGCTATTCCATTCCATGTACCGTGGGTTGCAGTCGATGTGATTGCGAGGCAAAGAACCGTACCGAATTCGCGTGGAATCGAACCGTGAGGTGACAGGTTCTTCAGCCTTTCCCCCGCAAAGACACACTTGATTACGTAATGTTTCATCACGTAACGTCACACTAACGCATACCTTCGTATGAGCTGCAGAGCTCCTTCCACCAACACGCCGTCACTCTCAGCACCACCATGGCAGTCGACTTAACCTTGCCAGAGAGCAGCTCACCCGCCATCGATGCCTACAAGGACATGCCCGATGACCTGCTGCCGTTCGCACTCTTCGTGCACGTCCGGCTCAGCGGCGATGATGAGCTCGCCCGCGTTGAAGAAGCGTGTAACAGTCAGATCGGCGGCACCAACACCATCCAACGAGTGCCTGGCCTCGACTTCTCGGGCCAGCCTCTGCGTGCCGCGCTGGCCGAGCACCTAAACAAGCTTGCGACGCGCCGCTTCGATCCCTTCTACTTCGTTGCCGTCGTTGACGAGGACTGGAAGGAGGTTGGCCTTGTCATCGTGACCATGGATGACGGGAGCGACGAGGACGTGTGCCACATTGGACAGTTGCGTGTGCCTGTCGAGGAGGTCGGCTTGGTCCTGGTGAACCTGCAGCTGGCCAACATGGACTGGTCCGAGCTCGAGGAGCAGTACGAGGTTCCCGCCGGCGGCCACGGTGATGATGACAACGACAGCGACGATGATGGCAGCGACAGCGGCGGCGATGAGGGTGGCGACCAGCACAGGCCAGACCAGACTTCACCAACGGCAAAGCATGAAGATTCGATGCGAACCTCTCACTCATGGACCGATGTCTCCGAGTACTCGGACGGGGCTTCGGATAAGCCGCCCAACGTGGGATACTGGATCGGTCTGTACGCCATCCCTGGGATCGATTTCGAGGCCGTGATGCGTGCACTCCACCCCTCCTGGGGTCCGCTGGTCCCTTTCCCGGAGCTCATATGCAGGCCTGAGGGACGGGTACCAGCTGAGAGCCAGGCGAAGGCCGTGGTGCACGCCAAACGCTTGCATCCGCTGCGCTGCCGCAACAACTTACACCTCCACCGCGGCATGTTCCTCATCATCGACAGGCCCAGCTACGAGGAGGATGGCATTCTCCTGGTCAAGGCAGACTGGGACGAGAAGGCGCTCGAGAGCCAGAAAACCATGGCCGACGTGGAGCTGGCCGCGTTAGGCCAGGCCGCCGAGACGGACACCCAGCGCTTGCCCTTTTCCAACGCCACGACCATAACCATCTTCAACGAGATCAAAGCCGGGTACCGACCATGGAAGCACACACACAAGACCTTCTTGGCCTACGCGGGCCCCCAGACAAGGTACCCTTCAGTCTACCTTGCCGCCGTTGATAAGTCTTTCAAGAGACGCAAGTCGGGTGCGGAGAGGTTTTTGGGAAGAAACGTGCAGTTTACTTTGACAGCAGATGGGGATGTGGTGACGGAGACGGGGACGGGGTTCCAGACTGCACTTGATCAACATGCTGGTTTCGTGCACGAGGCGCGGTTTTGTGCTACGCTTTGTCCGGAGTATTTCGTATATTGCGACAAGGAGCTGGCGGCGAAGGACACGAACGAGTCGGTAGTGCTCGTGAAGGTCGATTGGGAGGCGAGCTGGTCCATGATGGAGTGCAAAGCCGGCGATGCCTACCAGGAGCTTTGCGACGTCGTCGATGGGAACAAGGACTGGCAGCATCGATCGTGAATCGGAGCATCTCCTATATGGAATTAGTGATCCTGCCAAACCTAGGGTCATGGCGCTCTTTAATGAGCTGACGCGCCTGTATGAGGAGAAGGAGGCCGCGATTCCAGAGAACATCAATGACATGCTAGCCACCATCAGATCTTTGACAAACTCAAGAGGATACTGTTCTGTAAAGCTTTAGATTTCCTCAATTTATGGCTGCTCGCTGAACCATATATCCACGTATAGTTTCAGCAAAGGTGAAACTGCGGGTGTGTAGGCGTACACGTATCTGATACAGATGGGTACTAGAGAGATCTTCGCAGCCTTCAACAAGTCTATTAGCTTCATGATTATTATTTAGTTCTGAAATCTTATGTCTATAACCTAATAAATACGTAAGTCCTACACTATATAACCAAGAACTGGGTAGTACCGCTTCTTCTAGAGTATAGACATATATAAGTTTAAGGATGTTATTACTTAAAACTATATTGAATGTTATAGATATTGTAGGTATATATTTAGGTAATATAATAGAATTCGAGCTATAGTCTTCTATCTACTTAGTTGTTATAGTATTAAAGAAGAACTTAGAGGAATACTTTCTATTCGAAGTTGCCATTAGTCGCCTAAACGACTCTGGATTTGACCGGACTGAAGGCATGGCGCTGAACTATACCGGCTATCCTGATATCCCGTCCTTGAAAACGGAAATAAGAGTGATGTCTTTAAAGCATGGCTTAAGGAAATTTTGAAATTTGAGTTATATGTGGAGAAGCTGCCGCGCTATTATGGGATAAGAAAGGTACTTAGCTTTGTTACGAGTACTACAAACACACACCACTTCCTTTACCGCATATTTAATCTAAAAGATTTTCTCTTGATCCTCAAAGACAATGGTCATTTCGACTAAATCAAAAGTACGGAGCTGGTCAAATTGTACTCTACCTCGCTTCGGTCACAGGTTATCGACCTATTGTGCGACTGTTACTGGACTACGGTACCGATAATCATCCTACTAGAGGAGTACTGCAAGATCCTTTGCATGCAGCATGCTTCCAAGGATCTCGAGCATTGCCAGATTGTTACCTGAAGGAGGCGTAGTCCCCAGCCGCACTAGAAAATTTTGTAGCGCCCTGCAAGCTTCTATCTAAGGAGATAACGAAGAGATTGCGTCGATGATCCTATAACACCCGTTCTCTGTCAAAGATCAAGAAAATTACAATATAATCGAGCTTGAAGCGGCACAGGTCGGACACGTTTGGATCCTCGACCATCTAGAATTCAACAACGCCACGTACTACTATGATTGGACATAAGCTTATCGTTCGACTCCTCCTTAAATATGGAGCAAGAGTCGAGACATCAGCGTTCAGTGGTGCTCTACATAGAGCAGCGACCAAAGGACGTGGCCCAATTACAAGACTATTGCTTTAACATGGTACAGACCCGAGCGCTTTGGGGGATTACTTCCGTAGACATCTACAAGCCGCGGCTTATAACGGGCATTAGCAGCTCTCACACCTTCTCTTGGTTGCTAGCGCGAGAACAGACGAAGCAGGGTATTCCAAGGACACGTTTCATTCTACGGCTAAGACGGACACCTAGAAATCATCACCGTATTTTGAAAAGAGGATTTGTACTCCTACAGCCGGATAGAACACCTCTTCAAGCTAGTTCATATAGTCAAGCCGATGGGAAAAGTCCAATCTGGGAGGCCTTTGCGAGCGGTGAGGTATCAAGGAACTAGAGCATACCAAAAGCTTAGAGGTAATATTGACGAGAGTATGATATATTCTGTTAATCCCTAGGGCACCGAATGGCCTAATTATGCTCTCGAAGTAGCTGCTACTAGAGGTTATCACGGCGCTGTGTCGCTTATCATTGAAAACGTAAATCTCAAGACGCAAGATATTGACCCGGCGCAACGGTGAATTTGCTCCTTGAACAACTTCCTGAAGAGACGACGGATCAGAGATACGCTCAGCCAATTTACACAGCAATTGCAGTACATGACACTGGCTATGTCAAATTGCTACTCGATCGCGGCACATCTGTAAATTGAAAGCGATTCCCGGTATGGAACACCTCTTTAACGTGCGGCTCGTTTCGGACACTCGGATCTTGTACGATTCCTGATTGAGGCGGACACGGGCGTAAATCTCTTGAAAGGCCATTATTGCACTGCGCTTCAAGCTGCTGTTGTCGGTGGGCAAGCACACATTGTATCAGTCCTACTTGAGCACGGTGCAGATGTCAATCTACGCGCCCCGAAAGACAAGAACGCGTCCAAAGAACACAATTCAACCTTGGAGCTCGCGCTCAGAGCACGCAGCATTGCGATAGCACACCAATTGATTGCGGCAGACACCGATAACGATGTTGATATCGAGGATGAACAGCCAATCTTGACTTCAGCGACTAAACTTGGCGACGCCTCTCTAGCCACAACTTTACTTCTCAAAAACGTCATAGTCAACGGGACTGGTAGAGTAAGGGGCCATTAGGACTCATACAGAGACGAAGACGCTACAGCATGGAAGTATGAAAGGCCATGAAAGTGTCAAAGGCCCTGAATGTGTCAAAGGTTTAGAAAGTATCGTGCAGATGTTGATTAACGGCGGCGCCGACATTGAATTCGAATTCGAGTATGAAGACCATAGCTTTGAGAATGGTTGAAATCTCACGAGAACCTTGAAACACATCAAGGTCAACTACCAATGGTTCGTCTGCTCCTGAAAACTGGAGCGATCGTCAATCACTGCAGCCACTATGGCGCCGCAATATCTATGGCTTCTTCCAGGAACAGGCTTGATGTTGTTGAATTTTGTTGAATTCTGGGGCAAATGTTGCAGACTCCTCAGGATGTTGGAACGCACTATCAGAGGCGTGCGGATCTCGCAGCACGGAGGTCATTGATCTGTTGCTTGATGATATGTTCGTACTTGTGAAAGAACATACTGTCTGTGCCACTGCTTTGACTGCCGCGGCGTCGATTGAAGACGTTCAAATCTTCCAGAAGCTTCTCCTAAGAACTTCATGTTCATTGGGTGTTCTGGTTCAAGCATCGTCAGCTGGCTTAAACTTCAGTCCCCTTGCGCTCCTCGACGGGGGACTTGATATCAACGAGGAAGATGAAGTAGGCAAGAGGCTATGCATGAAGCTCTTTCGAACAACGATACTCTACCGTGCAGCTGCTCTTGGAAAATGGAGCAGGACCGAGCGCTGGCACTAAAATGCGTGGAAACGCTTTTCAGGCTCTTCTTGAAGGGTTCACTGGATTGAATACCGGGGAACCACAACAACTCTTCCCTGTAGGAAGTGACTCTTTATTCTTTGCCTCGTACTACAAGAGTAAACGATCCAATCTGCTTCGATGTGAGCACATTGCTCATCTTCTCCTCGACCATGGGACAGTCACAAGTAATGGAAACAGTGGAGGCATTGAGCCGAGACGTCTAGGAGCTCCGCTTCACTCATCAGCATATATGGGTAGCATATCTCTTATACAAAGACTTCTCAGGTTCTCAGGAAAGGCGCGTACTTCGGAACTCCACTAAACGCGGCACTATAATTTCAGAATAATAAGTCAGTCTTTGAGTTACTCATGAAGAACGGAGCAAACCCACATTGCGCGACTCAGACCTACGGATTAGCCCTGCGTCATATCAACTCGTATAAATCGAAGGAGGTGATCGAGTCACTGTTACGATTCAGGGCCGACGTTAACGATGCTGGTGGTTCTGCTAATTCCGTATTCTTAGCTCCTAAATCACGATTTCTGAAATGGAGCGCGAAACGTTTAGGGAACGGTTACGTGGTTGACGCGTTCTAAAGGCGCGTAGCATGTAATTTCACACGCGGTCGAACATGCCCTCCTCCCTTCCTTAGTCCTCCCTATTTACCTACAATATCTCACATACTCTTCCAACAACCTGCTACCTCGAACCAAACACTACTCGTAACAGACGTCTTTCAATATCTGGAGTACAGTCAAGTATGGGTCTGCACCCCATGCGGCTATGGTGTCCAGCCTTATTACTACAAAGCCCACCTAAGGAAACAACATGTCCACAACCCAGAGCTTGGTTCTCTAAAGAAGGTGAAGGTGTTCATCGAAGAGCTCCTTTAGAAGCCGCTAGTCGATACAAGGAACGACCAACTTCGGGCACCGGATCCAGGGTCGCTTGCTCTTCCATTTCTTCCTATCTTCAAAGGCCTCGCCTGCCTGCTGTGTCTGTACGCCCCCTCCTCTGAATACACGATGCTCAAGCATTGCCAAGAAAAGTATAGCAAAGGCAAACGTGGCAAGGTCTGCACAGCTGTCGCCACACCGGGATGGAAAGAGGTTTCATGCCAGCGCCTATTTGTCACCGGAACAGGGAGCCACTTTTTCGCCATCATATCGCCGGCTTAGGTTCGGGAGTAGGAGGGCATCCGAAAGCGCCTGGAGATGGCAGAATGCTCCCCGATGCGGACTCTGTAAGGGCACAAGTGGACAGAGCGCTACAAGGCGGACAGGGAGAGGTAGATGGGCTCGAGAGGCTGATTCTAGACAACACCGCCCAAACAGAGGTTTCTCCACGGCTCAAGATGACACGCCGGCCACGGTATCTTCTAGGCTTCCGTTTCGAGGATGTTGCACCTTTAGCAGCTCCTGCTGACACTGGTAAAGAGCCTTTGCTAATTGGAGTCTCTCAGAGCATTGACCGGATTGTTGAAGAAGCGCACCAGTCGATATGCAGAGCTTGGGACCAATCTTCCGCGCATATAAGCTGGTCTTTCAATGCTGGATCTGTTTCGCACTCCGGACTCCTCACCCGGAGCAGCGCATCATCAGACCACACCAGCTTACGACTCCACAGCTCGCCTTTCTCGACCAAAGGATTGGGTATAGGGAGGAGCTACTAGCTATAAGCCTAGAAGAGGCGCAGATTGGTGAAGGATCTGAGTGTGGGCGGTCGACGCCCTTCCAGGAGTTCCAATCCTAGCTGGATCGCGCCTGCCTCTCGTTCTGCATTGTGCTGCTAGAGCACACCCTGAGAGGAGACCTTTCTAAGAGCACCGTCGCCGCGTTTCCAGCTGTGCTGGGCGTAGATTCAGAGAAAAAGATCGTTCGAGATGGGCTCTGGTACTCGAGTTACTCGTCCAGATTCGTCAAGATATCGCAGATGCTCGTGATCCAGAGGGCGGTGATAATGGCAGAAGAATAGAAGGTTGACTATCCAGCGGACTCCTTAGACGACATGAGGGAGCGTTTATTGATCTACGGGGGTCAATTGCCCTTTAACTGGGTGCTGCGGCTGCGAGCGTACGGGAAGAACATCCGGAACACCACCACGAGCCTGGGTTATATCTACAGATCTGGCGCTCAGGCGCTCACGAGAAGCTAACTACAAGCACCTCAAAATGAGCATGATCGATCTGAAAGGACTTTGTGCGCATTTAGGTATAACTGGCGCAACTGGAGCTGGAGGAGCTCTCCCTCTTTGACCAGGAGAAAGACCGCGATGGCCTAATACCGGCGTTCCAGCTGCGGGACCTAAAGGACGACCCGACCGAGATTGCAAAAGAATAGGGCATTCTCAGAGACCCACACAATAGGGGCGTTGTGCTAGATAGTAATGGATGGATGCTTAATCGCGTTTTAGAAGCCGACTGGCTACAGTCGGAGTTCGTGGAAGTGCGCAAGAAGGACTTTAGGGTCATATGGGAGCTTGCGGCTGCGAAGCGGTACATCCCGAAGATTAACGCTTTCCTCGAACGGCTCCTCCTTCTCGTCCATCTCACTGCAGGACAACCAGCTCGTGGCACCGAGATCCTAAGCTTACGCCATTGAAATGCGGCAAATGGGCATCATCCACGCAGGGAGTGTAGCTAAAAGCAACTCACCGGCGTTCGGTCTAAGGTATCAAGACAATCAAGGATGGCTCCTAATAGTGTACGAAATGAGGGTAAGGCACAAGCCGAAGAACATGTCAGTGAAGTTAGTTGACGGTGGCACTTCAACAGTGCCCAAGCTCCTTCTTCCCAAACAATCTTTGCATCAAGTCTCTAGGGTCTACTTGCGATGTTGTACCGTGCTCTTCTACATAGCATCTCTAGCATTTTGTAGTCCATACTCGTTCTTCGGTTCCGAATTTTTCTCACTACTCGCCACCTCTTGCACTAGTATTTTACCGATTTTCTTTGCTTTGTTCATTGCTGATTATTTCTTTCCTTGTATAGGCGCATTTCTAGCCGACAAACCGGCTACAAGCCTCACGCAATATATCCACCGCCATCTGAAACCCACGCTTGCTACTACCGAGCTTCGGCACCCTCCTCAAAAAGATCGTAGGTATGAGCCCTTCGTTTCCATTCCACGACGGACTTCTGCCCTCAGCTTGTTCTGTGCTCGTCTACAACCGATTTTGTTTACTAAAACTGTCTACTTCTGCGATCAGAAATGAGGAGCTTGATTAAAGTTGAGCATTTAGCTTTTATGTGGTTTGAAAGGGTGAGGAACTGCGTTGAATAGGTGGTGTGTGTGGTTCTAGAGGAGGAGTGTAATACTTGACGGCCGTTAGCGCTGGAAAGTACCTTATACCGACTGACGGAATAGGTACAGTTGTGTCGTAGTATGATGGCGCTATTAGTGCTCTTGTGAATCATAAGGTTAGTATAGGACGGGCGGGTCATGTGTGTGAATGATGATTTTTGAGTAGATAGGATCTGGTGAGTCGAAGGGGCTACGTAACGAGTAGATGTTGGAGCAGATGCTAGTTCTATTCCCACTATTGTTACTTTGCGGCGTAGTGGTGAAGAAAGACTGAAATAATTCTAATAGAGGAAGTAGCGTAGTCATGTAGTCATTATAGAACGGGTACTTGACTACCTCTCTGCGCCCGCTATTATTGGAATTCCACTCTAATTATCGTTGATACGGCCCTGAAAATTTGTCCAGGCATTTGAGTCTTAGATCGGTCTATGATGACAAGAAACGACCAGACTCTGTCGGAGCAAATCCAAGAAATGAAGACATAAATATGACCCGATTCCGGTCTAAACCGATTGATAGAACAAGCATTACTAAGGTGTATTCCACTCCAGTCGTCATTGATGCAGCTCTTAAGATTTGCCCAGACATTTGGACTTCGCTTTAGTTTATGATTATAGAAATTGAATAAATTCTGTCAAGGCAAACGCGAGGGATAGAGGAAAGGATGGGGGCATTAGGTCATGGTCTGAACCGAATGGTGGAACTGGGACTATTGGGGCGTTTCATGATCTTTCGGTCAGTATTTCTAAATGGAGAATGCTGAATGACATATCGTATTGTGGAGTTTCCTCGTTGGCTTGGCCGCTGAACAGAATTACCACGGAAGCGAGACAAGAAACGTCATAGAAAGCGCTGCTCAGAGATAAAGAGTTGATCTAGGGACCTTGAATTTCCTTACCTGAATCATGGACAATTATGAGACAACCTATTTAGTCTTCTTTACACTGATGTCCTTTAACAGCGAAGTAATAGTTAGGACGCATGAATATGGTAGATGTGGTCGCGGAAGCGCATCGCGATACTGCGTTTCGCATTAAGCACCACGGACTTGTATTCCTTTGTATTGATGCTGATCCGATCCATATATTCGTTTCATTGGTAATCATAGTAACTGATGTCAATGATCCTTACCCCTACTTTAGTAGCCGTCTTTGTTGTTGGTCTCGCTTGGGGAGTGGAATCGCTGTGGATTCGAAGCCTTGAAACAGTTTAAACCACCGAGGTTATGGGAATTTATCATGGTAGACGCAAATTTGATGTAAGCATAGGAAGTGCCGGAACAATTGTACCCTCCGCCATTACCAGAATGTATAGACATGCCAGCGCCGTGCTAGCCGCCTTCGACATCTTCTTCGGGATAAACACTTAGACTAGCACAGATTTTCTCAGTGCGGAAATGTATGTCAAGTAGGGGATTAGGGAGCCGAGTGCGCTGAACAGGGATCATTCCAAAAAGTGCGAAGACATCGCAACTCCTCTGCTACTTCCGCAGTGCTTTTGTAGAAGCTAGACGCAGATTGGTCTCTTGGTAAGCTTGGTAATCCAGTGCTTTTAAACGACAAGCCGACACAACCTTTTGTACAACTCTGTTCCTTCTGTCGTATCTATCCACTCGTGTTCGAGCACCTCGACCCTGGATACCGTTCATACAATTCAATGATCGAGGCTTTTGACTACCATGTTGGTGACCCCATCAACGCTCTAGAACCCGTCTAGGGAGTACTAACTGGGAGCAGAGAATTTGGAGAAGAACTTTCTTTCCCGTCACTATAAAGGTTGAGAGTGATGCTAATTAAGTTGCGACGACCAAGCTCTTCGCATATCTTCCCAGTACCCATGGTGTCTGAAGAGTTTGACGAGCGAAGATCGTAGAGCATGCTCCCTGGACTTGGAAAGCTGGGGGTGAAGTTCTGGTGAAGACAAATGCTAGACTCTAGAGACTAGTTGTGGATTGACTGCACAGGCCATTGGAATTGGCCTCCATGAGCATTTTCGCGGAGGTAGATGAGCGAGCGCGCTTCACGTGTTGTGAAGTGAAAGCGGAGCAATGTTCGTCACCAAGGCGGCGCGCTATCGCGAAAGATCTTCACGATCCTTGATCATGAGTACCTTGTATGGCTTGCGCGCAATTCAATTGACGGCGGCTATCGACGGCAGTTCTAGGTGAATCAGGACCCTCCACAACACGGACTGCCGATCCATACTCGAGTCAACACCCAACACGATTCCTTCCAAGGTCCCTAACCCTAGCTTAGCTGCTGTTCTCCTAGTTGCCGCGACGCTACCCTCGTAAACTTCGCGCGTCAATTGAAACGAGCGGTACCATGACGGAGGATCATGCGAAGAAGAAAGCAAACCGTCGAAGCCAACGAAAGAGGGCACGCCTGCGAAGGAAGGCAAATGCAGAGCTGAACCCTTCGCTTGGGGTGCACATACAGCCCAAACAAAACGCGATTTCTTCTCCTCCCGCCGACAAACCGAACGAGCTGTCGTCCCCCGAGGAAGACAAACGGACCTCTTCCACTCTTTGTGCCGGCGACGAGTACCCTATTAGTGTAGACATGCTCCCGTGCGAAGTCTGCGACACTAGTCACGCTCAATTCGACCGTTGTCCCGCCGCACCAGATTTGGACGCAAAGCCAACATCCGACAAAGAGCAAGCAATGTTGGAGGCCGAGACACACAAACACGATGAGCAAGAGGAGGATAGTAATGAAGAGTAGGACCTTACAGAGCGCGTAGAGTATCGGGAAGCTACGTAGAGGTACCATTATAAGCGTTAGGACTCACGAAGAGTTTCTCCTCTGAGGGTCTCGAGCGTAAGAGCAACATCACGCCTCCATCTCAGCTACGGGGTTACCGTTGAGCCAGATAAGCCGAAAAAGTCTTAGAAGTGCACTCCGTACCATAGCCACATTAGCTTCTATCATCCAACCAAGAAGCTTATGCTTAATATGTATCACTGCATTTTTAACGTTCATCACTGTAGCCCCGAACTGAATATCAACAACCATCACTGCTCGCCCAAGTCCACTCCCCTCGCTCCTAGTATTCAGTACCTTAGCGCTAACTGCTGGTCCCTGAGGCTCCTATGAATGTCTCCAGCGTTTGCCCCGTGCTTCTCGTCCCCAATAACGCCTTCGCTAGCTCTACAAATAAGATGCACATGGTGCCTCTACTAGGAGAGAATACTGCCCTAGAATTAATTGTTTCGATTATTGAGCTTGGAGTTTGTACAATGCCCCTAGGTCTTAGAAGACCGAAGACGAACTAAGTAGTACTAATTAGATACTCAACAGATTCACATTTACAGCAATCTTGAATCAGAGGACTTACTAATATTCCTGAGCTTAGACAGAGCCGTGTATTTAGGCATAGTAGCCGCTACCATCTTTGGTCTACTATCTCGGGAAGTTCTCTTGCGCCTTCGCGAGATGTACAAGGATGTAACAACCTCAGAGACCGAGACTTTTGATCAAGTGAGCTTGGCTTACGGCGTTTCTGCTAGCCAATTTTCTATTCGGACTCGTCTTCAATACAGAGACTAGCTACCCGGAACGGAATACTACGAAGATCCAGTCCTTTTTTTTTTTTTTTTTTTTTTTTTTTTTTTTTTTTTTTTTTTTTTTTTTTTTTTTTT